>CM035807.1:100472998-100560835 GCA_020466095.1 Chlorops oryzae
AGAGATAAGCTCCCTTTTGGCCTCGCTCTGTGTAGCCCTTTATTATTTCCTTAAAGTATTTTTTGCATCGAAGCGTAGATTGATGGTTGAGCTACCAGGCAAATAAGTAGAAAGATAAAAGGATATAAGGAAATATAAATTTTTGAAATATAATAGGGGTATTCACAAAGGCGTGTTACAAACGTTGGAAAGTCGGAAAATTGCGACTTCTTAAAAATTATTTAACCTCTTTTTGTATCTTGCACAACTTTTTAGGCACTTAAAATTTTCCAACTTTCCAATTATCTGGCGCCTTAGGGGTATTCACCTAATATTTAAAATTAATAACGAAATTCCATCTATACAACACAATTTTGTATGTTCATGTTTTGTGGGCGATTTTCCATTACCAGCAATGCAACGTGAATCCTTGTACGCATGGTGGAACATGTTGGTCAAGCGGTGATTCATTTTATTGTGCATGTCGACCCGGCTATACGGGAACGATGTGCGAAGGTAAATTGTTTGATTTAATACAAAAAAAAAAAAAAAGGAAAAAAGGAATTCCCCCATTCTTTTCACTTTTATTTCAGACGAATTTGTTGTGGAGACCGTAGTCAGTTCGAGCGAATTTATCGTCGACGATGTGAATGCTCAAAATTTCAATGAAAAACCTTTCGGCTCATCGGTCGTGCTGAAGAGTCCCGTTGAATTGCACAATGCATACTTTGCTGCAGGCGTCCTGGCAGCAGCTTTTTTCATCGTTGCCGTTGTGGTAAGTTGCCATGCCGTGAGAGAATGTGTGCGTGCGAAATCAAAGGAAAGCCCCCGATAGAAACGAAATTACACTTTAGTGCTTTTCGCAACGAAATTTCCGATTAACCGAAAATGAGTGATTTCAAAGCAGATACATATGTATGTGTAGATATGTGTGTGCCTTCGCGTGGTGCTTCGATTTTATAATTAAGTCACTGCATATATCGGATAGTTGCATGCATTTTATGCTCCATTCTATTTATAGTGCGTGCCACTGAAATATTCTCTTCTATTTGCTTGCTCTCTCTTTCTACCCCCGCCCCCACCGATAGGTCACTATATGTCATTGCAAGGTGAATCAGACTTATCGTAAGTTCTCCACACGCACAACAAGCTTCATACCAATCATCGGTTTCGGTCGGCGCTCGAAGCCACTGAGCAAGCTTAATAAGCATTGGCTAAGTGGCAAGGGGCTTGGCAGCGGGAATTCATCACGCTCGGCGTCAGCCACAGCATCTGCGTCAAATGGACAGCTAATATCGAATGGCAGCGGCGGCAGTACAGCATTGCATCACAGCCAGCAGCAGCATAATAACATTGGGCAATTGCATGAGCGTCCCTTTCAGAAGCATCTCGCCATGAATCTCGAGAACGATATGTACTACACTGTCGATTTCAGTGAAAATTCACAGCACTCGCCGCTCATTCAGTGAGGAACTGCGAATGGCGGCAACAGCACCCCGATGGTTGTTGTTGGCCGCATTCAGAGCGCGGACAGCGGTTGGCTAGTTAAATTCACAAAACGTGCACCATAATTGGACTGCGAAACTCAATAAAAGCGACAAAGAATCAAACTCAAAGTTTAAAGCGAATTCAAAAGCTATGAAAAACCAAAAATATTAAATTTAAACCCCAAAAAAAAAAAAAATAAATAAATAAATAAAAATAATAATTTATAAATAATAAAAATTAATGAAATAATTAGTTAATAAAATTTTGGAACTACAGTTCTTCTCGGTGGAATGGAAAGAAAGTAAACTCTAAATTAATTTTTCAAATTATGAGTAATCACGTATACATGTATGATTTGGAATTTAAGTCTAAGTAACGCATTTTAGCTAAGAGATAAGAGATGATCCCCTCCCCAGGCATAAGGCATAAGTACGAGTTTCATCGATTTTTAAGATCAATGTATGTGTAAAGTGTCTATCTATTTGGCATGTAGTTCTGTTTTTCCTTTAATGATTTTTTTAAATTTTATTATTATTTTTTTTTTTTTTGATTTTTTGGGCTTCCCGAAGTACACCGATGGGAATTGTTTTTTGTTAATTCATTTAACAGAAACTAATAAAACACATTTTGCTACGATACGATGCTCAAATTATGCGGCATATGTACACCTATGTGCGAATAAATAAATTATTGTATTTACATTCGAAATGGATTGATAAATTTTAAATTGTTAAGTGCTGTCATATTTGCGAAATAAATTGAGCTTTTGATTTAAATCAAATTAGAGTTGATTTGATTGAATTCGATTTGAATTGATTTTATTTGATTTGAAGCGGCGATTCCTCACACCAATGCCAGCAAGTCAATGGCATAGATATGTGTATGTATGTATATGGAATCAATAATTCGAAAACTAATTGACTTTTCATACGACTGATGTGTAAGTAGCAACAAACAGTGAATGTTATCGGGTCTTTTGTACTACTTATTGTAGTGTGTTTCATCTCATTAAACAATTTATTAAAACACACTTTGACACATAAATTCCCATGTCCTTTGAATGTTTTTTTGCTCTATACACTTATGGGCTCTCACCTAAAATTATCTTTTCATATGAATGAACATATGACTTTGTCTAATTAGAGACAAAATGATGTCGAACCTGATGATATTTTGTTAAGAATGACTCTTCCCCATTTTCAGTCCAAACCCTGAAAGTCTTAGGTATCCTTAATTTATATTGTTCGCAACAATTTCAAATAAATTTATGTAGTTTTACGCAAACATAGAAACCAATATTTTCTCTTTATGACGACCAAAACAAATCAAAAAACAAAAAACTCCTCAATTGAAACCAATAAACACTCAATTTATTTTAATGAATTTATATTTCCTATGAATGAAAATATTTCATGAAAATTTTGTTTCAAATATTTGAATTCGATCCTCGCCGCTAAAAAAAAAAACCGCTTAAATAAACCAAACCATTTGAAATTATTTATTTGAAAAGGAACACTCCTCGACTTTTATGAAGTTAGTGAGAGCGCTACAGTCGGTCAAACGCGACCCTTTGATACACCCAGTTTTCCACATAAGAACGTTTTAACGTAACAAACAATTCAGGCTCCTTTTACTTTTATTTAAAAGGATACATGATCTAATGTGAAAATATCTGCTTAAGTGAAACCAATCGAACTTGAAAAAGTGGATCGATGAGAATCTTCATTTATGTTGACTCAGAGGATAAATACTATCTGGTCGTCGGAGCTCTAAAACCGCATTTCGTCCAACATGCCATATGAGTGATGCGCAGGTCTCTTTTTATAAATTTGAAGCATACTTTATGGGGCCAAAAAAATTTCATACATACCAGCATTTTACGAATAAGTTTAGCGAAGTTGAACTTCCAACCGATTTTCTTACTTAAAAAAATTCATATTGAAGTTAAAAATCCATTTGAATCTTAACCCTTTAATGCCACAATTTTTAGTTTTTCAATTTTCGTATTTTATTTTTAATTTGTTCGCAAACATCCCGTCTAGAGACGGAGTCAGGAACATTTTATGAGTTTAACAAGATTTTTTCTCCATAAAGTATGCTTTAAATTTATAAAAGTCAACAAAATCCGAGCCCTTGTGATGGGTTTTTATACCAAACTTCACAAATTTCAACGATATGCGTATGTCTACCGCAGCGTATCAGTACTGAGTGCATCTGAGAATATGAAATTGCGCTTTTCTAATATCTCAAAAATAAACCTTTCGATAATTTTTTTTTTTTTTTTGCGAAAGGTAATGCATACTTTTTTTGAAACAATCAGTAAGTGGCGCATAAACTGGAATACACTGAGAAAAAATATTTAATTTGATTTTCCTCTTTGTGGAAAAATATTGTCAATGTAAAATTGAAAAAACAAACATAATTTAAAAAAAATAATTTTACATTCCATGCCTTATAATTTGTCAGTTGCGATTTGTTTCATCTTGCTATCTTGATTTTTTTTTGTTTTGAGATATAAAATTTTGAAAAAGTGGATTACTTAAAAGGCTTTTCAGGGATATTTAAAAGAAACTGCGTCAAGAAAGTGGTTCCTTTTGTGCTGCAGGTGATCAATACCTATTGAAAAATCAAATAAAAAACTTTAACATACCTTTCAGTGGGTCTCATGTCTTGCTGAATCGGCAATATCCTTTTTATTTTTATCACCAATATTTCGTCTTCAAGGCCAAATACGTCCTCAGCAGCTGGAACCTGTATATAAGCTGGAAAAATATAACACACGTATATATGGATATATATTTAAATTTTAAAATATGAAAAAATTCTCAACACCGAAAATATTTTTGATATTTATATGCATACAACTTTAAGGGAGTTAAGTTCAAAGGATCTGTATTACCTTAGTTATCCAGTATACCCATGAAAAATGTTACAAAGTTGTGATGATTCTTAAATACCAACCTTGTTTGTCATCAATCATTAAACTGAAACTCTTGGCCGTGACTCAAAAGCAAATAGAATTCAATTGAAACATTTAAAAAAAAAAAAAAAAACAATAAATATTGGTAGCTTTGATGCCATTAAAAGGCAAATGTAATTTTTAAAATTTTATTTTATTTATTTTAAAAAATAAAACATTAATAATAAACATTAAAATCTTTAACAAATATTGATTTAATAACCTTTCAATAACCGACAAAAAGCATTAATTTTAATCAATTAAATTATAACTCCTTAAATTATACTCAAATTTATTAACGTATTTCAAGTTTCAACATTCTTCAATACTGAAATCGCATCATTTATCGCTAAATCTCAACTTTCAACGTTCGATGCGATTTTTTTCTTCGATTCTCCTTTCGTTTTATTTTATTTTTTTTTTTAAGAAAACTTCTTCAATTTTTTTTTTTTGTTTTTTGTTCGAAAATCATCAATAATATCACTACGTTACTCCCTGCCGGCGGTGCCAAATCATGTGGCATCCTTTTTGTCTTTGTCCTTTTGCCCGTCCGAGATACTCTTGCCGTTGCCATTTGCCTGCTTAATATCCAAATTGCTGCTACTGACTACTGTCGTCTTTGAATTATTCAATTCGGTCTCTTCTGGTATCATCTTGCGACCTTCAGGGTCCTTTTAAAAAAAAAAAAAAAAATTTTTTTTTTTGTATGTTTATATGTTAATAGAATTTCCTCGTTCATGAATTTTCAGACATGCTTTTTACTATTTTATATTTTTATATATATTTTTTTTTATAACGTAACATTCAGAGTAAAAAAAAAAACGGAAAAGTTATGCTAAAAAATATTTTCTGTGTGCTTTTAGACTCATAGTCTTCAACATAGTTTAAACTTTTTAAAGATTTAAATTTTCAAATGAAGGTCTTCAGGTGAGTGTAATCCAGGTTCATGAATTTTATATGAAAATTTTTGAAAAATTCAAATGTAGCAAAGGTATTTTATTAAGTTAAACTGGCATGAAGAATAAAAGAACTTATTCGAGAACTGAACCTTTTGATGTTCTTAAACCGAGTTGAAGACTACGACCCTTAGTGAGAATCCAACGGGAAAAGGTAAGCAAAGTAAGTTAAACATTCAACATAACTACCCATTACGTTAGCAATGAATTTTTGTACAGCGATGTCCTAGAAAAATCGTGCATAACCATTGTAATTGAAACTGTAAGCACATATCAATTTGGTTGTTGTTGGTAGAAAATATAATAAAAATCTTCTACTCCTTACAATTCCGATGCATAGCTGCAATTCTTTGAATTCAAAAATGAATCATTAAATTACAAAATTCATGTATCCCGTTGGGAAGTTCAAATTAGAAGTACATACATATATCCAACCTACATATCGGTAGCGCGACTTTGACAAAAAAATGAAGTAGTACAAACGATTTTGCAGCTTTTGAATCTAAGAATTTGAAAGAATTATTAAGAGGGGTTGAAGTACCCTGCAATAATGAGCCGGTAAATTTCCTAAGAAGGACCGATCCAAATCCTACCGTTACGTTATGGCAGTTCGCTCAATCGAATTCGGCTAGCCGGCGGTCGGTAATAAACGGGTTGGTTGAAGGGTAGTCTGTGTAAATGACACTTTCATCAACTTAGAAAATCAACTTAGAAATTGGCTTTTTATTTTCCCTATTTTACTATCCTACATACAACCAAACAAAATTATGCCAATTGACCAAAAACAAATGGCCTTCGGTCAGCCGCTTTGTGGACTAGTCCCTCTCCAATGACAGGCCCATGTTAAAAAGGGCAGTTCAATGCATTGCAAGTGGAATTATGAGGAGACTAGTACTGGTAACATGAAGGACTGACCGAAGGCTACACTTGGGTCAGTCCATATTACTGCCGGGTAGCTTAATAAAAGTTTCTGGGATAACATGAAAATGTTAAATACAGCACCTAAAAGTATGCATATAAATACTAAAAACGTTTTTGACATCGGGAATTCTTTCATCCTTGAATATAAGTAGGTACGTGACTAAATAGGCGTCCTCAGCAATATAGGCGTTTTTGAGCAATTCGGATCTTCTTTCTTTTTTTTAAGGTTGCTCTCTCACACAGCAATCATCTTAATTTGAATTTGTGGCAGTAAATGGATCATTCTTTTAACCACTTAGAATAGTCCTTTAAATCTAATAAGCCATAATTTCAAGTTTAAAGTGCTAAGTTGCAGCCATTTCGAAATTGTTCTGCCCGCAAAAGTTAGAGGCGAGGCATAGAAACATAATACATGAATGTCTATATGTAACATAAAGTGCTCGGTTTTAGTGACTATATGATCCTGTACCACCTTCAATAAGGCCCACTGAATTAGGACGTTAGTGAAGTAAAAAGAATTTCTTTGTAGAAATTACATATTAATGAAGAAATCACTTCTCGGAAAATAGTTATTCAGCTTACATTATTTAAGCTTCATAGCTTGTTTAAAATTAAGCACACTTAAGGATTCTATTCAAAGCAAAGCTTTCCTGGAAATATGATCAAAAGCATCCTTTACACAATCTCGTACTTTCAAACTAGAAATTTCCTTTTCGTTCCTCCATTCATTCTAATATTCCACAAAATGCTTTGCTCCTGACGGAAGCCGTTCATCTGGCCTTAATTAATTCAAACACTCAATCCATCATCATAAAAAAAAGTTTCAGTCAAAACGACTGAGGTGCTCTTTATCTTCATTTTGAAATTTCTTGAGTCCTGATTATTTACTTTTCAGATTAAAATTTTTGCTTTGTGCGCGGGGGAAAGCAATTTTTTCTCTTTTACTTTGTTTTAACAAACATTCATAAAAGCAGATAGTAAAAAAAAACGGTTTGCTGAGCTAACTGGGAGTTAGATAAATGCAAATAAATAGATAAGAGAAATCTTTTAGAAACGTAGTCATTTAATTTTTTAGAAAGGACGAATTGTATACGAGAACGAGAAATTTTCGCTAAGAATTTAAAGTTCTTCACTAATATGAATTTCTTGTGTATTTCATTTTTTGGAAGTATTGAGTCTTTTCGGGTCATTTTCTTGAGAAGAAGTCCTTCAAGTCGATGTTTTTTTCCTTTTTTATTTTTTTTTGAGTTTTGAAATTTCAAATTCAAAAATTAATCCTCGAAAAAGAAGCTGGATTTTTTCTCTATTTTTTCTCATTACTTTCATTTCGATTGATTTCAATTCCTTATATTTCTTGCAGTCCCCCTCCTTCCACGCACACAACAATTAGTGGAAAAGGGGAAAAGAAAAAGCAAGTTTCAAATTACCAAAAAAACCTTATTCTGCGAAAACTTTCTCTGGGGAAAACAGCTTCGCTTTTTCATGGAAAGCAAAACTTTTCATCAAAAACAACGGAATCGATTTTCAATGGCTGTCCGTCAAAGAATCGAACTGCTTTACAACATCACAACATTACAGCATTGCAATTTTCCAATTTTAACGAGGGAATGAAAAAAACAAACAAACAACCCAACTATCTCACTTGAAGACAAAAAGCATAACGAAATAATTCGCGAAATTTCTTCGTGCATGGAGAACATTCAATTAAAAAAAAAGGACCCGATCCTTTGCAATTCGTTTTATTTATTCAATTCAATTTTTCGCTTCCATTGTTGACACATCCCACAAAACTCATTGCTTTGAGCCACTTTGATCAGCAACAAATCGTCTGGTTCACTAAACACTATCCTTTGTTCCATGGATTTTTATTTGAATTTTATTCGAATTCTCAATCAAAAAACACATTCACATCTCAAGTTAAATGGACCACGGGAAAAAGCAAAGAAATTTGCCAAACAATCGCAAATAAAATTGAGAACATACATACGTAGCTCAAAGGCGGTTACATCATTTCAAGTGTAATGATGTAACAATCAATTTGTGGAATCGTGAACTAAGGCATTTCACTTAACGTAGGTAATGTATTTTTCCTCGGTTGTGCTAAGTGATTGTCATATGTAGATGAGTCGGTGGATAAATAAATATATCGTCATCTAATAACAAAACCGGCACAATTCAATAAACTTTTTTTAATCAATTTTTTCATGTTTGACTGAATTTTGATGGAGAAAAAGCAACAACTCGAAAATAATAGTTCTGTTGTTTGATTCAGCAAGGAATTACGAATAATGCCTGGTTTCCGATAGCGCTAGAAATTTCAGGTAAAGTTTTTCAAAAAAGTTTTTCGAACAAAAATCGTATAGCAACCCTGGGTTGAACATTATTTACTAATATGGGCATTTCAGCCACCCAGTATTTTTTTTTTTGCAATTTTTTTGAATTCTAATCGGAGGCTCAAATTCTAAGTTTCATGAAATATTTCGAAAAAGTCTGATTTTGAGGCAGTTTTGGGATTTTTGTGACAGACCCTAGTACTGGAGATACCCTTAATTACACAATGCTACAGCGATTCGACACTTTTTTTCTAATGGTTATTTTATGTTAGCTTAGGGCTCCCTCATTCCAAAAAGGTCATTGGTTTGATGGATTTAAGTAGCGTTTCCGAGATATGGCCCAAAATGTAAAAAAAAGTCAATTTTCTCTACTTTGCCCCATATTTAGGGCCATAACTCAATAATCGTATAAGATATATAAGAGCATATACCTAATTTGGAAAGGTGGAGACCGTGCGCAAATTTTACGTGCCTAAACGTGGCTCCTATGAAATCAGAAAGGCCTTTTTTCGCTCATATTTTCACTTTTTTTAAAAATAGAAATGCAGTTTTTTGCTTATAACTTTCACATTTATCATCCGATCATCGAGTTCTGTGGCTTTAAATGTTCGTTACGACTTTCGCAAAAACTGATATGCATAATATTGGGATCATTTGCACTGCTTGCTAAGAAATGGCTCAATAATTGAGTGAATTTGTAGCATTGTGTAATGAACCGATCAAGAAAATTTTTTGCGAGGATATTTATGGCTATAAAGGAAGCATATGTGCCAAATTTCATTCAAGTTCCCATTTGATTTCGGGTGTAGGAGACAATTTTCGAAAAACGCCCTTCTGCCACGCCCACTTTTCCAATTTTTTGCAATCACATTACTTGCCTTTTCAACATGTTAAAAAAATCAAATTTCATCAAAATATCTTGAAAAACTTCGATTTTAGATTGGCTTTAGGTGATCAATTCGGTCGCCGTTTTTCTATTTATTTGTTTTGCTTTTTTGTTTTTTTGTTTTTTTTTTTAGCTTTGCACTTGTTATGAATGCATCAAAAGTATAAAACAACAACAACAACACAAATGTACATGGAAGAGAGCGTAGAGAACAATAATACAAAAGCAAACAATGACAAAAACAACTGAACCGCAGAAGTACTCTACACTCGCATGCTTTTTACCGTTGCGCTTTGTTATCTTTTGTGTGAGCTAACAAAAAATGTGTAGCGTCGAGAGCAAGTGCATAAGTGTATATCACACACACACACACACACACACATCTGTATGCTTATCTGCATGTATGTTTGTTCATCTTTGTATAGCTTCCCAGCGGAAAATTATGTCCTGCATGACAATGTCATAAGTGATGTCATCGATGACATATAGGTGACATTTTCATGCATGACACTTTGGAGAACATGTCATCGTTGAGGGATGCTGTTCACGTGCGTGAATCTCATTGGCAATGAAGAGTGTTTTCAACTGGTTTTCTACAAATTGACATTTGTGCTGCTCTCAAATGCTTTTTTCGCCATCGCACTCCTACCATGACATTGTCACTGGTGAATTCACTGTCCAAATGTCATACAAAGTGTCATATGAATTGTCATGCATACCGGATCTAAAGTCACCGTGACTTCATACATGATATCAGCGGGACATTTGCCGCTGGGTTTGATATACGTACTGCACACAACTCAACATTAAGCGTAGTGAATTGTTTAAATTTATTCTTGCATACATTTGGGAGCTCCGACTAATTCAGTTCAGAATTTCAGTTTTTCATTCTTTTGCAACCCTCGAAAATATCTTCTCACTCACACATGAATTGAATGGACTCGTCTCACTGTCGTCCTGGTGCAAAAGTCACGCATTTAGGTTTTAAAAAACAAACAAAAAATTCATTTTATTCGAATGCGTTTTTGCGAGGACTCCATCGCATATCGAAGCTTATTGCGTTATGTTTCTCTTTTACTTTTTTCCGGTTTTTGTGTTGATATTCAGGGTTTTTTTTTTTTGTTGCTCTCATTGTCTCTTAAATACGTTATTTGTACGCATTTCAAGTTGAAATATGGGCGCCATTTTGGCTATTTTATATCATACATATATTTTGGCTTTTATCCATTGAAATGTTTTAACAATAAAAAAAAAATGCATACTTTGAGGGCCTTGATGTTGTTTGCGCAAACAAATATGGATTTCATATGGGGGAAAAAATTGCAGCTACTTTTTGAACAACATAAAAACCGAGCACAATATAAAAACAGTTTTCGAATGGATTTTATTATTATTTTTTATTTTTTTTTTTTAGGAAAAAATAAATTCGTTGGTATTTCGACACATCATAAATCTGGATGCGAGCGGCCGAAGTTATTTTTCATTTAAATAAACTAAATTAAAGTATGGAAATTTTCATGAATCGATTTAAGTTTATGCACAATTTATAATTTTATTATGGATTTCAAATAATAAGCAAGGAGAATTCCAGTATTAAATTTTCATTCCGTTAGACTGGCGCAGAAAGTTTGAATAATTGAGAAATATTTTTTATTGAAAATATCGCGTGTCACTGGGGGGGATTTACCTTATTCAAAGGTCATATTTATATGGAAAATGTTTGCATAAATTTTCATTATTTTGTAGTGGAATTGCTATTTTGAATGCTTCATTTAATTCTTGTTTATGGCCTCGAGAGCAGTGAAAAGTAGTTTTGGAATTCAAAAAAAAAAAAAAAAAACAAATAAATAAAAGTGAAAATTTAATTTATTTAATGCGAAATTTACAGGCGTAGAATTTTCGCCCAATGAAATATTCGCAGCGAAAATTGCCATGTGGAAAAATGACATTGAGTTTCAGGTACTGCAGTTTCTTAAAGCACTTGATGAATATAGCAAATCCCAATATTTAGTTTTGTTAGATTGGCTTCAGGTCAATTTCAAATTGATCTCGAAAACTTTGGCCGAGAATTAAGCTGCGCATTTTTTGCTCCTTCTTATGGCCATATCTCATAAATTATTTAATATTCTATTTTTCTTTCTAAAAGAAAGTTTCAGCCTTACACATGGAGAAACGAAGTGTGGTAATAACTGAACCGAAAACACTCCACCCAGGCCCGTAGAGAGAAATTGGGGGCCCGGGGGATTTTTTCCGGGGTCCTCACAGAAATGTGCGACCAAAAAATAAAAAAAAAAAAAAATCCCCTTGCCAATTGTGGGCCCCTTCAGAAAGCCTGGGTCCGGGGAAAAATAACCCTTTTCCACCCTCCTCTCTACAGGCCTGACTCCACCTTATAGATGCAGGTAACAAAAATATAAAAAGTTTATTATATTTTTTAACCCCTTTTTACCATTTCTGGCCTATAATTGCCAAAGCGGTATGAATTTCATGAAAATGAATTGTTCACACAACGAAAGGATAACAATAATGTTCCCAGCCAACTAAGAGAGTCCAGACAGAGTTCCTAAAGACTCCTTTTCCGGAGCGCGAATTCTCCTAGAACGCTCCGACAGGAACACTAGATCAGCGTTTTTTTTTTTTTTGGGGAGAAAAGAGCTTCCAACCTCGGACCCTGAGATCAAGATTATAGCACGCATCCCCTACAATATCCCAGAGCCATTTCCAGAAGTCATAATGTATTGCAAAAATGTACGATAATCAAGTCTTATGTGAAAAATAAATATGTTAGTTAGGGATATTACCAGGGCTCGGATTTTGTTGACTTCTATAAATTGAAAGCATACTTTATGGGGAAAATTTTTTTCATACCAACATTTTGCGAACAAGTTGAGCGAAGTTGAACTCCAAACCGATTTTCTAACTTCAAAAAATTCATATAGAAGTTAAAAATTGATTTGAATCTTAACCCTCTAATGCCAAAAAAAAAGTTTTTTTTTTTCAATGAAAACTTCAGATATGACTAATTTTGAATAATAAAAAAACCAATCTGAAATTATTATTCGTTTTCTTTTTTAATTTATTCGAAAAAAATCGGTCTAGAGACGGAGCCAGGAATTAGAGGGTTAAATTTTCGTGAGTTGAACAAAATTTGTACTCCATATAGTATGCTTTGATTTTATAAAAGCCAAAAAAAAACCGAGCTTTGTTAAAATCCATCAATATGATCTTTCCGTGCACTCATAACAGATGCATTTATGGAAAAAAAACAACAAAAAAGTTTGAAGAATTTCCTAATCGAAAAAAAAAAGAAATATCTAACCACAACCCAAATTGTCCCTAATTCCACTGAAAAATCTAACCCAAATAAAATTCGAAAATGACTGATTGAAATTCGATTTCTTTCCTCAAAACAATTTTTCTTAAATCTCGGTTTTATAAACAGTACTAAGGAAATTGTTGTCAGTCTAGGGGATCCTCTCTCCAGAAGTAAGTAGATTTTCTGGTCTTCAGCGGAAACTTAGAGTTGAAAAAACATTAGGGAGCCAAGTATTTGTTTAAATAAGATTTCAAAATCAAGTTAATTAGGAAAAATTTGACTTATTTTGAGACATTCAGCGAATGTATTCCCTAAAGAACTGGCAACAGTGCTTCGCCAACAAAAACTTTCCGTTCTTAAGGACCACAATGCCGACTGTTTTGACTTGTAAAGGTTTTTCACTAAACCAGAAAAAAAAAATCATTGCAATAACAAAAGCATTTCCCCCAAAGAGCTGTTGAGCCACACCCATGGCTTCCACCACCGTTTTGCAATTCCTAATCCCCGCTTAAGTGTGGGTGTAAATTTTTGGCCTAACAAACGAATATGTATGTATTTCCAATTCATTCCATTAAGATTTTCCACCAACTGAACTAATCAAATACCCGGCGGACATTCATTTTTGGGTTCCTGGTGAAGTGGACTGAAAATTGGAAACGCATATTTAATAGAACTGCCACGCTTAATTGGCGCCAAAGCAATTTAGTGCCATCAACTTTTCCCGTTAGAAGCACCGTTTGCAGTCAAACAACAACAATAACAACAACAAAACAATAGCAAAAACAAAAACAACAAAGAAAACGAAAAAAAAAGCAAAAGCTCAAGCAAAACGAAAGGGAACGGAACAGAACAGAACCGAACGTATACGAAAAGAAAAGAGAAAAAAAAAACAGAAATGTGAGAAAGAAAAAACAAGGCGAACAATTTTTCACAACCCAAAGACACCCACACAGACGCATAAGCGGTATTCATTACAAAATATGAAAGCCATAAGGATCAACACCAGGACCGGCGCGTTTGCGAAAAACAAGATGAACTCCCTCAAGCATCATGCCGGAGTTTCGGAGAAGGAAAAAAACAAAGCAAAAACAAAAAAATAGAAGCGTAAAAAAACAAAAAAAAACAAAATTGGCGTCATGCAATTCCATGCAACTTTTTTGCTTTTGACTTGACTCATGCATACGTTACCGTTAGCATAGAACTGGAAATAACGGATAAATCCACCGCTGGTACTGCAGTTAACAAACCACTTGGATATTTTTTCATACGACTCGGGAAGAACGTGGACTCCACACCCTGGACAAAGTAGAAGCAAAAAATAAATAAAAAACAAATTAGAAAAAAAATTTTTTGTTTTTCATTTCTCATTTTTACTTTTTTCTTTTTTCTTTTTCTTTTACACTCATAAGGCACGATGAGAAGTTGGACCACAATAAGTTACACAAATCCTCCAAAGGAGTGGACTCAAACAAAAAAAAACAAACAAAAAATTCTGTTGTACGCATCATCTGCTCAAAGCAACTCTCGATGGTATGCCTTTTTGGCATGCAGATGATGGAATCATGGATGGCGATCGTTCGACCAATTTTGCCCTCCCTTTCCACCATCGCTGATTCACGTTCGCACGCTCTCTAAGGACCACTAAAGTGCAGTCAACATACTGCTCTGCCATTCTGATTGCATTCGTGGACGTGTATGCATTTTCATTTTCCCGCTGTAGACGGAAAAGCCACACGAAAAGCATTCAATGCTTCAAGGATTGCATTTTAAGGCGCTTTCGGTTGAGGTATGCTGCTTTACAGATTTTTCCAGGAGAGAGGGCGAAAATCAAAATGGAAAAAAAAACAAGAACTATGAAATTAGGCCGATTTCAGCGAACAAATTCCGCATTTAGTCCTGTGCACGGAAGCGAAACGATTGCACAATGCCAGCGAAAAAGAAAAGAAAAAATCAAACACACACACACACACACACACACTGTTTAATTGGTGTCGAAGGGAAACACAAACGATTTAAGAGCAGATTTCTTCAAAAAAATTCCCTCGACTTTAGATGGTTTCGCATGCTGCGGCGAAGCTCGTTGGGGGAAAAATAATATCATTATACCGAAATGAATGTTATTGTATTTAGAAGGTTTCTGTGCCCAGCACACGTAAGGTTGTAAGCCCCCAAAAGCCATGGGTACGATGGAAATCGAATCAAATTTGTTGAGAAATTATTGGGATATCTTGAAGAAAAGAACTATCCCTATAAACCATAGATATTAGTAATGGAGTGAGGTAGCAGGATCAAAGCCAGTTCGATGGTAGAAAATATTGTTATAGAGAACATTTGATAGATGTGAGACAAATTAGAAACCCAGAATGACCCAGAAAGAAAACAATTTTGGATCATATCGAAAAGAGTAAACTAACTATGTATAGAAGAAGATGAAGAAGTTTCAACCACTCAACCTGTCCACCTGTCATTCTTCTAATCGAAGGATCAGCGGCCCTATGCTGAAGAAATCCGGTACAAAATTGATGGAGAAAGTGATTTTTAAAAATTTCTTACACAGGCTGGATTCGATCGCGCCCCAGAGAGTGTTCTCAAGACCATAAAAATCAAAAAAGAATTTCCAAAATTTTAGGAAAAAAATCCAATCGTTCAATGTTACGTACTATCCTTCCTTTCGAGCTCCACGTTATAGTACAATCAAAATAATATTATGAAATTAATTAGGTATTATTTCAATGTCAATATCTTGGTCTTCATTGTAGAGCACCATCAGGACTTCAAAGCCAAATCCAAAACCTAAACTGGTCAATAAAACGAATACTCCCTTTAAGTATTCTTAAAAGAAATGCGTATGTTCTTGAAAATCTCCCGAATGAGCGTGTCTAGCACATTTCCCGCGTGGGGACCGTCCTCAGACGCTTACGAGTATTGCGCATCAGCGGACCCTAGTCAAACCTTCACCATCAGGTTGATCGGATATGGCCTCTATCTGGTAGAGCTATGGATTTTTTGCATGCAATATTCAATAGGATGCCTATATGGTGAGATCGTGGCTGTTGTTTAGGAGTGCCCCGTGTGGGTGCTTCGCTGACAATGGAAGGAAATACTCGATGAGTTCTTGAATTCTTGTATAGAAATAACCAAATGGGATAATTTTCCGATAGTAATAACAAATGGGATAATTCTTGTATAGATACATACATCATATATATGAGTACAGAGATGATGATAGCCCCGAACCTTGACTAGGGATTTCAATAATTTCAATTCCACCATTGGCAATATCGTCGCCAGGCGCCATAGCTGGGCTAAGCAATCAGTGTAATAGAGTTAGGCCCTTCGAGGAAGGCAGCGAATTAGAACAACTAATTTTAAATCAAAATATTAAAACTCGAAACAAAAGTACGGTGTGACTCCTTTCGAGTCAAATCAAAAGTTCAAATCCAAACCCCAAATAACCAGCTTTGACAACCCGCCGAACCAACCTTAGACTATTGATCGAAGAAGGCAATAATTTTCCCTCATCAAATTCGATGAAAATTTTTTTTCTTTTTACAGATTGAGTGATCTTGAAAATTTCTTTTTTGAACGAAATGATATAAAATTGCTTTCTCTTTGTTGAAAAGCATATATGTGTATATAATTTGTGCAACTTAAATAATATAATTCGTGTTATATTGTATAATATTATCGAATGAGATCCGATAGTAGGTCTATGCGAAATTGTGGCAATGTCTCGTTTAATTAATTCGATGTCTCGTGTTTTTTTCGGCGACAATAAGTCAGCCAGTCAAACTTCTTCGTCATTGCCGTCCGAGGAGAGTGAAAACCTTCGGAGTTACTCGTTGAAAAACTCCAGCGATGTGGTGCGAAAAATATTCGGTATTGAAAAGGTACATGGCACATATAAAAGGACCACAGACAACAGACAAAATGGACGTCGAACAATAACAAAAACAACAGCACAATCAAACGGTCAAATGAAATCGAATTTACGTATTCCAAAATCGGAACGTGACATTGTCTATCATGGTCAGATAACGAAGCGTCCGATCTTCGGTGCGTCGTTGAGACATTTAGAAATGAGTAAGAATAAATATCCTCATGTGCCGAGGTTCGTTGTCGATTGCATTGAGTACATTGAATGGCATTATTTGAATCATGATGGTATCTATCGTATATGTGGCAATCAGATGAAAGTCTCAAGACTGCAACAAGAATTTTCCATGTACTATGATGTGGCACTGTTCAAGACAGCCGAGGCGAATACTTTGACAAGCCTGCTAAAATTATTCTTTCGTGAGCTGAATGAATCGCTGATACCGCAGGATGCATGCAGAATTTATCTGATAAAATCGCATAATAATCAACGGATTGAGGCACTACGGGCAATGTGCCAAGAAATGCGCGAACCGAATCGATCGACATTGAGTTTCTTAATAAAACATCTGGCCAAAGTTACTGCTCACAGTACAGAGAATCGTATGACTGCGTATAATCTTGCAACTGTCTGGGGTCCCAGCATCCTGTGGGTCGATGAAATCAGCGATATACGAATTACCATTGAGATTGTGAAAATTTTTATACAAAATCACAACTTCATTTTCAGAGATATGGAACGCAAACAGTTCCGGTAATTCATTCATACATGGATATATGTATATATTTTGTGGTAAGCGGATGCCAAAGCTCTCTATATACTATACTCAATATATTTTTAAAAAAATTATTTATTCCAGCTTCAACTTTTTACAATTAATTTAAGCGAAAATATTAACGAAGATTCTAAAAAAAAAAAAAAAAAAAAAAAATCCTCCAATTGATTTCGTCTCGTCTCAGTCCAAAACTCACTACCCCATCTAGGAAAAAAAAATAAATAAATAAACAAAAAAAAAAACTTCAATTCAATAAAAAATTGCAGAGGCGGCTTGCGTTCAATCGCATTAGGAATCAGGATCCGAGCATCGAGAATCGGGAATCGGGAATCACAATTGCCAAGGACTGTCAACGAAATCCTTTTTGTCAATGGAAAAAATTTTGTTGATTTTATTGCGCGCGCTGTTGTTGTTGTTGTTGTTGAGCCAGTATAGAAGAAGAACCTCAAAATATCAACACAAAAATTCTGTTTCGCGACCAAAAGAAGGAGCTCATGAAATTCAGTGGGAGGACGGGCGGGGGGTGTAATTCCATCACAGTGACGGAAGGCGGCAGCGTCGGATACTACTCGACTTTACCTCGGCATGAATTGCTCGAACGTGATATGTAAGCGCAACGAGATGGAGTGAAAACAAAAAGCAAGCAAACAAAAAAAAAAGAAAGAAAGAAATCAAAGAGGAAACCAAAAAAGAAAGCGAAAATGAATCTAAGCAAAGGCATTGGCAAAACAAAGAAAAATTGAAAACAAATAGAAAATCACAGCGTATCAACAGCAATAGAAACAACAAAAACAATTGACAGCAATCAGCGTTCAACTGTTGTGTTAGCGAAGTTGGCTGCGAGTCTGTATTGCGCCCGGAAAGCCGCGGGTAGGCATGCCTACTCGAAACTAATACAAAAGCGCAACAAATCGCACCACCCGATGAGCATAACTAATGGCATTATGAAGAAGACGGGTGTGGAAATCCTAGGTATGTTTTTATTGTAATTTTTTTTATTATTTTAAATTTTTTTTTTTTTTTTTTTGTACTGTTCGCTAAGGATTTTCGCTAATGTGTTTACATTTGTACTCACCTCCAGGACGACATCCTCCAATGCTGGCTGCGAAATATTCTTCATATTGGTGTGATTCAATTTGGGCGCGCTATCGGCACGATTGCGTCCCAATGATTGATTTGACGTTTTATTATCGGCTCTACTTAGTACCGAATTATTCGAGGACTTGTGATTTATTTCCAATGCCGAACGTAGTATATCCACTTTCGATGCGCTGCCGATGCCATGCTTTGGAGTTCGTATCGACTCGACATTGTAGCTGCTGCGACGATGTGACAATTGGTCATGGATATCGCCCTGTGTGTGAATGGAAAATGACTTTGGACCTTTGTCTATTTTGTGAGAAATTTCTTTTTTTTTTTTGGCTTACCCTTGATCCGCGCGGCAAGGACGTTAGACTACCGATTTGATTGTACTTAATCATTAAGCTCAATCGCTCCAATGACATTGATGTTCCCTGCTCTTTCGTTGCCGGTTCGGTTAGTTTCTCCGTTTCGCCATTTTCGGCGGCCTCGTTCTCATCCTCGGACTCATCGGCATTATGGTCGAATTTACGCAGCCAAATTAAATGCAAGAGTCCGTAAGCGATGCCACCGACAACGGCCAACAAGCCCATATAGCGAAAGGCATCGCGTGTACCGAATTGCCCGATTAGAAGGCCACCCGAAAAGGATCCGCTACCTCTGCCTGTAAACACAAAACAAAAGAAAATAAAAATAAATTTTTTTTTTCATCCAAAATTTTGTTCAACTATGTAGGTGTGGTACATATTTTATATTTCTCATTCCATTCGTTTGACTATTGTAAAATAAAAATATAAAAAAAAGAAAAACTTTTAAATAACATTTCACATTAATGCTTTCGACTAATTTTCATTTAATGACCTTAGCGGTACCTAAATGCGGAATTTCAGCTTAAAAGGATCTTGTCCGCGAATGCGTAAACATGAGCCCCCTTGAGCTCGCACTTCGCACTTCACACTACTTACCCAAACTGAAGTGCGCCATTCCGAGGACACCAATCAATGTGGCCAGCAAGCTCTTTGGAGCCAAAATTGAACAGTAAGTAGCAGCTGCCACCCACATCAAATGGCACGATAGGGCCTCCATCGCCTCGAAGGGAAAACACCACCAGGCGTTTCTTGGAAAAAACAAAAAAAAAAAAAAGTAAACAAGATAAAAAGAAAGCAATTGGCGTATAGAGAAAAATTTAGTAAGAAAAAAAAAAGCACAGGAGAAGAAAAAACAATAAAGAACAAAAGAAAGCAATTTAGGAGCTTCATTAAGTGCTCAAGATAGCGATAGCACACGATGCAAGCGAAAAAACGGGAACTACTATCTCTCGGCTCATTTAGTTCTCTTCTCGCACTTACTCAATGAATGAATATCCAACCAAGCGTCCGGCGTGTGAAAAGAAAGCAATGATAATCAAATTAACGTGTCCGAAAATTCGTGTAATTTTCTCGGCGCCATACAAGAATGGAATGCTGCTCACTGTACCGACTGTGATGGTAATGCCTGCAAAAGGAGAATAATTTTTTTTTTTCGAAATTCCATAGAATAAAAACGAATTATGCCATTAGAGGCGAACTTACCAAGCAAATAGTTCGGTGCGCCGAGCTCTTTTAAATATAAAAAGAGAAAACTCTCGATGAAGCCCCAGAAATTTCCCAATATAAAGAGGAAGAATATGAAGGTTATCACATGCGGCATTTTTAATAAATTCCATAAATCTCTGAACACATTATCCGCCGGTAGTTTCTCGCCCAATGGCATCATTAGTACCGACATTGTCGATATCACCAACAGAATGTCATACGTATAAAAGGCCGCCGAATAGTCGGTATAGCCGAGACCTCTCGAACAATAATCAATCATGATGCCCGTTATCGGCGAGAAAATCGCCATGCCAATGCTCGAGAATAGTCGCTCGCGTCCAAAGTCACCGCCGTACTTTTCAATCATCGTTAGTGCGATGGGATCCATAATGGTAACGCCGGCCGAGAGCATGGTCGTCGCTAGGAATCTGTTCGATAAGAAGCCAACGACAACGACAACATCAACATCAACGCATAAAATTAAGAATATGTTAAAGCTCAGTTGAAAGGGTTAATTGCGTTTTGCGCTTAAGTAAGGAACTGAAAAACAGCTGCGCGTGTATTTTATGGGTCTCTATATTTGAATCCACCTGATGATAACGAGTTTAATGAGCTATCGAGAAGGTAAAATGTTATGCAAAATAACTAATTGTTGTTCTTACGAGAAGGGGGTTCAATATTACGGATACGATTGTGTTGTTTAACGAAGGGATCGGTTTGGGGTCTTTTGGTTCATCAAGTAACAATTGGAAGAATAAGAACTTCAAACAATGGGGTTATATCGTTAACCCTTTTTTTTGTAGTTGTTGTGTTTTTGTTTTTGAATACTTTTGTTTGGCTCCATCCGGAGTTCATTCATAACAAACTACATACATACCTACTTTGCTTGATGATGTTCTACTTAATGGATTTTTCTTGTTAATGAATTGTTGAATTTTCCCTTACAACTGTTAATTGCTGCTGGAAGTGGCTGTCATTAACAGCTGCTAACATATTTCAAGTGGTGGGAGGGTTCACCAAATCTGTTATCATTTGACATTTTATGAGGTAGTTGCTTTCATGTTTCAATCCATGTTAAAATCCTTTCATTAAGGACCAGAATTCACAAAGTGATGGAAGTCTTGGGGGATATCCTTGAACGGACTTTGCCTGGTTTTCAAATTTCGGCAAATATGCTCAAGACATGGAATAATATGGAAGTAGTTTCAATCAACTGTGGACTCGATTAGATTGTAACTGGCTCTATACGTGTGGATGCGTTAAATATTTGCATCAATTCTAGTGATATGGGTACCATTAGTTTACAAAACTAAAAGAATTTAACCCCCATTTAAGCGTTTGATTAATACTCTCAAAAAAAAAATATACCAACAACTTTTGTTGGTTAAAGTGTACCTAAGTAGGTATTTAGGTTGAAGTGGCTGCCCCTTAGGCCGTTAATCGGCCCATTGTGATACCAAGGAGGTTTTCTTGTGTTTGTGTGTGTATGTCTTATTATGCTAGGCTTGGAAAATTACACTCCGTATCGCCTGTGCCGGGAATCGAACCTCGGACCCTGGGATCAAGAGCATAGCACGCATCCCCTACGCTATCCCAGAGCCACAAAGTGTACCTAACAACGTTATATTCTCAAATTAAGGGCGGTTTTTTCATCCTACTTTTAAGCTCTATCTGTCAGTTTTTAAATTTCTTTGACTTTATAATAAAATTTGTATGAAATTATCATCAGGATAATTTAACTTACAGATAAAAAAAGATGAGAAGTAGGCCCTTGTTGCGTCCTACTTGTTATATGTAAATGGGACGCAACAACAGAGTTTCTCTTAATTAAGGAATATACGTTGTTGGGTACACTTCCACTTTCTACACAACTTTAATTAGACCAGCTTTGACATACGGCACTCAGTGTTGGATAATGTACGAATCGTACATAAGAAAAATGACAGCCACTGAGATGAAAAAGTTGAGAATTACAGTTGGGGTAACAAAACTGGACCGCATTGAAAATGCAATTGTAGAACAAATCGAAAAGAACAGATTAAGTTAGTATTGCCATAGCCAAATACGACCTGAATCGATTCTAGTTAAAAGGGCAATGGCAGTAGTGGTAAAATAGGGTATTAGGACAAGCAGTAGGAAAAAGAATTCGTGGGTTAGTCAGATGACAAAAGCAGGTCAGCAAATAGGTTTAACAAATGAGGTAGTTCAAGGTAGGATAACTTGCAGACGTATTTTAAGAAGTTCGTGAAAAACAAAAACAGCTTTTTAAAGGTAGTTAGATAGTAGTTGAAATGAAGCTCTAGGATAGCGGGGTAAGTCTTGATACCTCCTATCAACGACAGCTATGAAAATCACAATGGAACAGTTCAGTAGGTTAAGGCCCATTTGCTGTTGTTCCTATTAAATTGTTCTTTCCAATAAAGAAATTTTTATCAAAATTATATCATTTTGCGAGAATATCTTGATGATAAACTTGAACAGGAACAGTAGCAATCGGACCTTAATGATATGCCTTATAATCATCATAAGTGGCAGCGTATATCCATGGTTAACTGCAATCCTCTCCTTCTTGTGTGTATTTTTTTTCTTTTGAGAATACTCCTACTTACTTTCCGAGGACTATTTCAAATTCTAATTTCTCAAGATTCTATGTTGGATTTGTCTCTACAAACATGTCATCCTGTTAGCCAACGATACAAGGGTATAGTCCTACTTATATCAATCCTACGCATCACGATAGTTTGACGCAAAAACAATTCAATTCATTTGAGTTCGTGTTTTCCTCACCTCAATAGAAAATAAATCCAAAAGATCGTATCGTCCGATTCCATATAGTCGGGCGGGCAGATTTCAGGTGCATTCATTGTGAACGTGCAACGTTGAACCATGCAGCGAACCGTTTCATTGGTGACCGACGAAATGTTCGAACGACGAACCAAGCCGCCGCAACGTAGATCCAACTCTTCCAAGTCCGTAACATTGATTTGCATTGCCCAGAGGACACCGGCACCGAAGCGTTGCTTAATATCTGTCACTGTCTCATTGTCATCCTGTTCGATTTCCATGCCAAGCTGTTCCGTCGGCTCTGCCAAATCGGGATGCATTTGCAGCATGAAATATGTCGAATCGCTCACATTAGAGTGCACCCAAGACTTGAATGTCAGATCCAATGACGTTTCTGTTCAATTGATAAATAAACAGGCAAAGCGAATGAAAAGAAAAAAAAAGCGAAAACGGAATAATGGTAAATAAGAAAAGGAACGAAAAGAACAAAAAAAAAAAACAAAATAATATGGACCGGAAACCTTTTGGAACATTGTTTTTGCGTTGATCAATGAATGTAAGAATGGCTCTTATGTCCTGCAGCTTGAAGTCAGTGATGCCATATTGAAGGATATTTCCTATTTTGAGGGATTTTTTTTCGGTTTGATTTCTAATTTAAGAACACTTCGAATACAGGGAGTTTTTCTTCGAAACAATTTTTCCATCGATTATTGGAAAAAAGGGATTTTTTCTTAAAAGCATTCGAGTGGCTTACGAGTGACTTACTGGCAACGCTGCACTAATATTGCACTTGTGCTCTCATGCTTTTGCCTTGCCAGTTTGTTCAGTACCCACTCAGTGCGTCTCTGTTAAAGTCAAGCATCATTACATTGATATTGCTTTCACTGTGCCGGACAGGCATTTAATTTGAAAAGTGTCAAGCAGTACATACCTACTTTGTTCTAGGGGGCTCTTCGTCTTCTTTGATATGACTACTTGTATTTGTACTTTGCCCTTTAAGAGCTCAACCGTTTCTACCATCATTTCGTATCACAGCTACCTTACTACCGACCTACATATAGTACGTATGTATGTACATAGTTTTCTGTTCCTAATAGTGATGGCCATTTTTATATTCATTGTTCAATGGTCTGACGTCATAGCCAGAGCAAAATGGGATCACCACTAAGAAGTGGCAACAACACAAAAGCCCCTTGTCACTTACGATTCAAATCCTCTTGCAGCATGGACATTGCGGCTGACGTGTATGTGGCCACCGGCGGGAACATTGTCGATGACATATTAAGTACATCGTGGAATTTACTTTTCCCATTCGAAATCGAGGTTGCTGTGAAAGAAGCGATCGGCGATGCTTCACGAGGAGGTGGAACTGCTGTTAAAATGCTTCTTGTTGTCGCCGTTGCTAGCTCAGCTGATGATGATGATGCTGCTGTCGGTGTTGTCATCGCTGCTCCTCCGGCTTTATTGTTTGAAGGCGCTGTAAATAATGAGGGATCCCGTACCTGGAGCAGACAGTAATCAACGCATTGATTTACAGCCAATTCGAGTTCTGGCTCCTCGGGGCACTCACGACTCGGACAGGGCGACCACCAAACCTGTTTTTGTTGGAATAACAGTGAGAGCAAGAGAGAGAGAGAGATTGTAAGTTTCTTGGTTATTCAAAATATTCTACAATCAAACAACTTTAACCCCGATCCTTCGCATGCGTTAACGCATCAAAACATTCAAAATTTTGACTCTCATATTTAAATTGATTTTGCAAATAATTTTTATTGAATTTTTGAATTTATTTTAATCCGTTCACAACCAAAATTGTTCTAAAATTTTTGCACAAATTAAAATATTTTGTTCAAGGTTTCATTTGTATATAAATATATATGTACATACCAACTAAGCACTTATATCAGCTAGGGTGAAAGGTTTCAAGCATTTTTTGGTACAGAAATTTTTACTTTTTTCAATATGTTTTAACCCTTGAACTACTAAACTTAATATGTATGTACAAGAAAATTTCAGTCCTAATTAAAAAACTCTTTTGGGATGCATTACCCCAACGGTAGTGGAAGGGTTAAATCACTTAACTTCATTTTTCAACCGAAGACCGTAAATAATTCTGCGTTTCTTTGTAAAATTCTTGCACTCTTCAAATTGTTGAAGTAAATTTTGCATTGGAGAAACAATTACAACTATGCAGAAAGCTGAAATCTCTTACGAGGTTCGATCAATTTATTTGAGAAGTTTTCAATACTGGAATTTTGCACATTTGATAGTAATAATAACTTCAAGGATTATGGTTACAGCGTAGAAAATAGTAAATGTTTTCAAATTTTCCACATTTTCAAAATATGCCCTTGAAGGTGTGAAAATAAAATGGGTTAAATATTTTTACACCCAGCGTAAGCCGGGATCTTGTCGTAACAGCTAGAACTTAATATCCGCAGATATAGACAAATGTACCTATATACTCTTGATCAGGATCGAAATCTGAATTGATTTAAACATGTCCTTCTGGCCGTTCGTCCGTGTCTGGTCAGATCTCCTTGCGAACGGCTGGATTTTCGAAACTTGCCAAGAAAAAAGCGTAGAATTTAAGGAAAAAAATAGGCATGCTCCGCCTACTTTCAAGCCCACAAACATTAATTCTGTTTAACTTTTGTGAGGAAAGGCAGAGAATAGTGCGCCAAAAACATCCGAACGCTGAGTATATCAAAGTCGGTCTTGATCTACTGCTGATTTCGTATTTGTTTATATTTATTTTCTGTAGCCAAAAACCCATTTTTTATATTTTAAAGTATAATAAAAAATAGAAGCCAAATATGCATTAATTTAGACAGCGGAATCGAAGGGTTAAAGAAATTGCCTGTTGAAAGTAGAAACTTAAAATGAAGAAGTGCGAATGATGCTTGAAATTGTTTTTTTTTTGGTTTGTCATCGGCTTAGATTTTCTTTCAAGACAGCCCTCGTACCAGTGCTTAGCCATGCATAATGTCTAATTTACGTGTACGCAGCAAGCATTCTATACGAATTGTGAGAACAATACAAGGAGTTAAATAATTTTTCAAGTGAAATTCTTACTGCAATGGTTGGTTGCCAGAAACACTAAATGCAAACATAATCGTACAGCGGCATGACGTCCATGAGCAGCTGGAATGTTATTTTAATATTCAACGGAAGAGAGAAATTCCAAATTTTTTTTTTTTTTGAACAATTTCTCAGTAGGTATCTTAACTAAAATTGGCGTGTATTTCTAGAATTTTCAACATTCAACATTTCGCTTTTGTCTTTCTTTTGCCAATGCTCTTCAGGTTTTAATAGACTGCTAAGCAGGAAAAACGAACAAGTAGAAGCAGATGCCACGCGGGCAATGTAACGAAAGGGAGAAGGAGATAGAAATTGATAGACAGAGAGAGTGAGAGAGAGTGAGAGAAAGTAAGAGAGAGAGGTAGAGAGTGTGTGTGAGAGAGAGAGAGAGATGTAGAGAGTGTGTGAGAGAGAGAGATATAGTTGGAGGCAAGAGTACTAGTTATTTGACATGAAAAAAAGGGGCGGAGAAGACAAGCGAAAAGGATTTTGAAAGTTCAACATTGACGTCTTACACAAGAGCGCCTTTTAAAGTAAAATGCACCAATTTCTTACATAAATACATGCATATGTGTTCAAACACTCACACATACACACACACACACACAAGTATACAGAGTAAAATTCAGTGTACACACTCTTAAAGCTCAGCATCCTTGAAGCTCAATGTGGATTAATTAAATGTGCTGCAGATGTTTTTATGCAAGCCGAACAAATTCGTTCATGTTTTCTGGGCTTATGTTTCATATCAAAGTCCGAACAAATACGAAACTTAAGAGGATAAAAGGAAACTTTTTCGTAATTCATAAAATGTAGGTACTTTTTTTATACTATGTATGTATGCATGGCCACTTAATAGTTTTTCAGCCTTAAGGCAAGTTCACTGTAGCCTCTTGAGCTTAAAATTGCGTTTGTGCGTACTTGTGTTACTCGTATGTCCGGAATGATTTGATATAAGCCATATAGAAGTTATATAGAAATTATCAGCGGGATCAGGAGATCCAATTAATCTATGTCCGTCTGTCCGTATACAGTCTTCTCATCGAAGGAGCTCAGCTATATTCATGAAATATACACCGCAATAACACCCTTAATTTTTGTATGTCATTCATTCTATTTCCTTTCTTGAATTTATTTATGAATATTGTTTTCTTTATCTTCATTTGCCTCTTTATATATAGAAATATATCAGAAGCTCCCAACCGTGTTAAGTTTAATCCTAACCGGATGATAATTTCCAACTTATTACCCATTATTTTTAGCCATTTGAATGAACATTATTAAAATATCAGATCAGAGACAAAATTTTCCGAGGAAATGACTAATGTGAGTGCGACCCCTGTGTCCATAGGTTTTCAAAAAAAAAAAAAAAAAAAGAGTGCAAATGGTGGATAAAATTTTTTGAGCATATATAAAGGCGCAATTTTGAAATTTTTTAAAAACTTTTGTTCAACATTTTTCGGCTTCGCAGATGCAGTCAGTGTACTCGAGGCATTTTTCTGTATTTTAGTCCAAAAAATTGGAACAAATTCATACCGACTTCGGAGCAAGTATGTGGAAAGAGATGTTTAAAAGAGGTGAAAAAATCGTAAATTTTTTTTAGATTTTTAAAGTTTCTTTCTTACAGATGAAGTTTTTTCGGATCAGTTGGTATTGCAACTATTTTTTTCAAGACTAGTGCTAAAACTTTGTCCTGGATAGGAATATAAAATATTGAACGGGTGACGAGATATAGTCATAAGTAAGTGCGCAAATTAATTCTCGGCCACAATTTTTGAGATCGATTTAAAAAAATTCTGGAGCCAATCTGACCTAAGGGATCATCCATGTATTACGTCAGCATGTTTTGACAATTTTAGACCCATCAATCGTCATCTTCCAGCATCCCCCCTTCCCCGCCCCCTTTTTTTTACATCATATGAGCCCTTTATTATTTCACAGTTTTGTACTGTTTTTTTATAAGATAGAAATGATGACGTGATCATTGCGAATTGATGGACCCCTCCCCCTTTCCCGTCATCGGGAAACGTCATCATTTGCAAGGACCCCCTCACCCCTGTATGATGACCATGGCTCGGATATATATGCATTTATAAATTTAAAGCATACTTTATGGAGTAAAAATTTTGTTCAACTTACATAAAGTTAAGATTCAAATAGATTTTTAACTTCAATAAGAAGTTTTATGAAGGTAGAAAAGCCGTTTGAAGTTCAACTTCACTAGACTTATTCGCAAAATGTTGGTAAGAAAAGTTTTTCACCCCATAAAGTATGCTTTAAGTTTATAATTGCATTTATATCCGAGCCCTGATGAGGATGTAGTATATGGACGGCCCCTAACCAAATATGAGGCATTGCTACATTCACCAAGTACTTTCAGGAACGGCAGTCGAATTTTGGGTTTCATTTTACGTGTTGCGCAGTGTAATTCTGGCAATCTTACATATGCGTTCCCATGGGCGTACCCAAAATTTTGAAGGACAGCAAGACTAAAATTAGTTTATTTTATGTGTATTTTCAGTCTCCTTTTATCATCTGAAAAACGGTTTGATACTATCCCTTGTGCCATTTCTGGATGTTTAATGCGAAAATTTCTTTTTCTGTGAGCAGGGTCCCTACCCTACTGTGAATAGTAACGCACATATTCGATCCCCCTTAAGTCGCTCATCATGATTTTTGTTCAAGCACAGAACAACTTTCATAGTTTCCATTCACCATAAATCATATCCATAAATCAAAAAACAATCCTTCATGAAACACAAAAAGAGCATTCAATAATAGCAATAGTAATAATAATAATAAAAACTAACATCAGTCGTCAATAAAACGCTCATATTTTTCATCTAACCGCTCAGCTCAATCGCATTCCTCGAACATTTATCCACACAACATATCATCCTTGAGGAATGCAATCGAATCCCACAGCGTATATTTACATTATAAATCGCTTCAACGATTTGACAAAAATATCTTTCATAGCTCAAAAGAAAAAACACATTGATCGATAATACTACGTATTCTTTCCGCATAAATTGATGGCTAATAAAAGAGAAAGAGAGAGAGAGAGAGATAGAGAATCGTAATTTTGAAGCGAATACGAAGACTACTAACAACATACCATATCCCATCGGTCACATTCAACTGATGATGGAAAAAAAGAAAATCTTTCCACAACTCATTGCGTGATTCTTTCAACTTATTTGGCCAACATTTGTTATTGAAAAATTTCGCCGAGAACATTCAGCTTTGACCAAATATGAACACAAAAAGTAAGGGCAACCACAAACTGTGAAAGCAACAAATATATTTAAAGAAAAACATTCACTACAACATAACATTGGGACAGTCGCAGAGGATTACAACCGGCTCTAGTGACAGTTGTAAGCAAATAAAGACTGCAATAACTACCCTGCAGTAATATGGATTGACCCAAGTTTCCCTATTTGACTATCCTAAAACCAGACAAAACTATGACAATTGACCCAAAAAGACTGACTTACAGTTAGCCGTTTGGCGGACTAGTTCCTCTCCAATGACAGGCCCATGTTAAAAAAAGTCAGTTGAATGCATTGGAAGAGGAATTGTGAGGGAACTATTAATGTTAACATGAAGGACTGACCGAAGGCTACACTTGGGTCAGTCCATATTACTGCAGGGATATTCCAAGTTTATGAAAGTGTCATTTACAGAACACCCGGCTAGCCGAATTCGATGGAGCTAACTGCCATAATACAACAGGTAGGATTTGGACCGGTCAAAGGCCAGTCCTTCTTAGGAAATTGACCGGCTCATTACTGCAGGGTAATATGAGCCTTTTCACGCACACACATACTCGCACATACACACACAAATACTAACGAACACACACATACATACGAACGTTGAACTTCTCGAATGAGCCCGAGTCCCGGTGCTACTCAATTTCGTTTCGAATGCAGGCAATTTTTATTGGCATCTCGCAAAAACGAATATTACGAAGCAAATTGCAATAAATTCTATGTCGTTGTGTCTCTCCGTATGATTCGGTTGTGGTTGTGTGACCGGCATACGTAAGAAAATTCTTCGATACAACACCGAAGTGCGTTGAGCTTAGAGCGCAGTGAACGCTATGTAAGTATGTTTCGAAAATGAAAAGAGAAAAAAAACGTAGCATACTTTCAAAGGCCGACGTTATGGTGTAGTTGTGCCAACAAAGCGTAAACGTAACACGCTGCATAAAAGAACATGGTGTACTGTCATGTTCGTTCTTCTTCTCGTGGTGCCATCTATCCGTATCCGTACCGTATATCGACATCGAATGAAATTGAGCGCCATTTCCGAAGAATGTTTTCTACCCAGTGGGAAAAAAATAGGAATTTTTCTAAAAAAAACTTCATGCAAAGAACTCCTTACGAAAGAATACATTATTTTTAACACAATGATGTCATTGTTGTGTACAAAAAGTTCATCTTCTTAAGATAATGATTTGAATTTTTTTTTGTTTTTACAAATAAAGAAAATCAGTAAGGCATTACTGGTTATAGTTTACTTTCCACTACGGATTCATGCGAGAATTCTATACTTCAATATTCAATCAAAAAATAATTTTAGAAAAATTTCAGACCCTATGGTTTTCCCCGCTGGGTAGGTATACAATTTGGATGTACTACATTCTTATGTATGTATGTACATTAGGGTGTCCCAAAAAAAAAAAAATTTTTGGAACGTGAGTTTTCTGAAAGCCTATAGGCTAAAATATTTTTTGAGCATTTTTTTAAGATTTTCTGTAAAGGTTTAGAAAAATTATTTTGGGACACCCTAATGAACATATGTATGTACATTGTGTGTATCGTCTGTTTGTGTAGTTGGACATACTTGCCAAGGAAATTGTGTTATACGAATTGTGTGCTTGGCGAGTGTAAGAGATTTTAGCTTTCAGGATAAACATTATTTTAAACACAATATCGATGATAAGGATCTCGTCGTCGTTTGCTGTCGCACCTTCATGCAAGCTTCTTCTCTCTTTCACATCAAAAGTCCAATTTGGCATCATGAAAGTTTCATTTGTAATTAGTCACTTCATCGATTCTCTGCTTTGTGCAAGGCAAGCTGACTCCCTCTCTCTATCTATCTATCAATCTATCTCTATCTCGCTCTGTTGTTTTTCCGCTGTCTTCTCAGCTGCCAATTGGCTTTATCCAGCTTAAATTCTGTGCTCATTGGGTCGTTCAATTTGATTATTTTAACTTTCTTTTTTTTCATCCTTTCCTTTTAGACAACACAGTCTATTTGGAATTGACGTTATTGGATTTTAGTGATTTTTTTTTAAATCTTTTTTTTATTTATTTTTTTGTTTTAATGAAAGTTTCTTATAAATAAATAACTTCCAAACTAAAAGCTCTCTTGTATCGGAGTTTGTACTTAGTTGAATAAACTCGATTGAAAAATAAAATCAATGCGCCTCCTCGGGACCTCTTTTTTAAAAATTTTTAAAAATTTAAGTGTCTTTAATGGATTTAAATAAATATGATTTAAAGGGTTGTGGAATCCATCGAATTCTTTTTTTTCTTTAAAAAGAAAATCGTTTTTAAAAAATTGCCGATAAATACAAATCCTTAAAACCATCAAAAACTAACAGAATAAATTAGTCTAGCCCGCACACACACACACACACACACCACACACCCGCAGGAATCTGAAAATTTACAAACTTTAAATGTTTCCTGATTGGCATGTTTGCCGTCGATATTTAAGTTTCGAAGCCAACCAGTACGGAGAGTTGAAATTGCTTGGCAAAAACAGTTGGAAAACTTTTAGCTGCCTTCCATGGAAATTCATTTGAGTCTTCTTCTCCCTCTCGCACTCTCTCTCATATACTGTGTGCCTGTGTGCGCGTGAAAATGTTCACTTTGCATATGCACATCAATAATAATAAAGAGAAATTTTCGCTGCAATTTAACCCCATGAAATTGTGGCAATTAAAAGTGCAAAATGATTGCACACACGCTATGCGGAGGACTAACCGCAATCGGACACATTCCTGCACACTATTCCACTGTTCTTTGAACATAACCAATCGCCACTGTGAACTCACCTCGATATCACCGTTCGCCGGATGACGCATAACGAATGCCGATGGCACAACTCCCGGAATTTCCTGCTGCGGTATAAAGAGCAACGAATGATGGAAAATCGCATTCAGCAATAGACTCATCACAACGACGGGCTTATATTTTCCAAACTTATCGACCAGAAAACCTACAAAAAAAAATGTAATAATAATAATAATAGAAAATTAATAGATTTGAAGACCTCAACGATTTCGAGTTGGAAAAATTCAATGAAAAATATTTCGCATTTATTTCAATCAATTTTTATGCTAAATGAGAGGTAAAAAAAATCTTCATGCTTCCCATGAAGAGGTAAATGACTTTTTAAATGGATTTTATATAAATGGCTTTCCAAAATGAATGCGCGACAAAGTGAACAGTGCTCATTTGAAGTGTTGCCGATCGTTCAAGGCATGCATGCGCCACATCAATCGCATCCAATTCAATCCCATCCCATCCCATCCATCACTCACTTCACTTCACTTCAAATAAAATGCACACTTGTGTCCTTCATTTCGGATGGTTTTGCGATGCGTTGAAGTACACACTTTCAAGTCAATCAATGCGTTATGCAAGATACTTTTCGCATCTTTAAGATGCGGTAACTTTTTTCCATTTTCTTGTTCTTTCACCCACATATTTTCTTTATTTTTAGCTGTCTGCGACGGGATTAAAAGCGATAAAAGCAAAACCGACAGCACAGAATGAAGTAAAGAATACAGAACTAAGGCCACTAAAAGATTGCAATCAAAACATAATAAAAATGCTACTCTCAACTGGGAGTAAACTTGGTCAGTTAGGGCAGACGATTATTCGGAGAGACAGAAGACGAACAAAGACGCGAAGAGAAAAAAATAAAATAAATAAGATAAAGATGATTTTGTTTTTTTCTTTTTTTATAACAAATGTGCGAGGGATTTACGGTTTAATAGAAAAGCAAAGTACGTAAGCATAACGTAAATACTATAAATGATATACATACATACACATATGTGTATATAAAATAAAAATATATTATGTCACAACGATGGATCAAAATAATTAAGTCTTTAGAGCGAGAGGAATTTATTGAAACTAATGTCATTTTTATGATACGAATTTAATTGACGTGCTTGACGTCCAACTAATTTAATAATAAAAATGGAAGAAAGGAGTGTGATGTCATTTTGGAACTCACCAGTAATTGGAGGACTTAAGAATGTCGTGAATGGCAAAGCTAAATATATAATGGCGATTTCCTCCACCGTCAAACCGATCGATTGCATGTGGATCGTCAAATATGGCAGAAGTGATGAAGTGGCTGCAAAGAAAAGAAGTCGAAATAACAAAATCATTAATGAATTCAGTTGAACCTTATTTTATTTTATTTTTTATTTTATTTTATTTCCAATGACTCGGAAACTCTTACGCAGCAATTTATGGTAGTATTTAACACATGAAATCAGGTACAATTCAAAGTTCAGTCGATTGAAATTGGTTGCATATGTTGAATGTGAGGGAACTTCTGCGCTGTTGGAAACGAGGAATAATATTTCTTCAAAAGACAGAGACAGAAACCACTCCATCAAGTAAATGATGATAAAAAATGTTTTTTCGTTACGATCATGACCACCTAACCATGGCCTTGAACCAATTTGGAAAGCATCACTCTATAGTATGGATATCTTGTAGGGTATACTAAGAATTTCACTAAGATACTACGAGAGATGGATCTTTTTTTATATACCTTAAAATATACCATAAGTATATATTAACCTTGAGTTGTGCCTACTTAAGTAAACGATATTTCCAGAGTATATTGTAGGCAGTAGCTTTTTGTATGAATCTCACAATATACCCTTCAACTGAAGGTACCTAGAATAATGGTCCTATCAAACTCATTCTGCATGTTATGCTCAATCACATTTCCATTTTCGTACTTCATCAATTAAATTGTCTCCTTCGAAAAACAAAAACATACAGACAGAGATAAGACAGATTTGACTTAATAGAACATTTCTGGTTACCTTGATTAATTATATTTAAAATATATAAACTTTATGTACACATTTATAAATCGATAGTCTACTGAAGGAGCTCCACATCTTCTTATATGTATATGAAACAAAGTGACAAAATTGATTTGAATGAACTACTTTTTTCCTGCTTTGCCAAACTAAATGATCTTCGGATTGGTTCGAAGAATTCATTTACGAAATCTCCTTGCTACCCGATGATTAGAATCGGAGTTTTGCACGAAAATGTGAACTTCTTCGTTTGGTACGGTTGGCCCTTTCCAGAAATTCGTAGTCTAAAAGGGAATACACACACTCCAATCCATTGTGCAATGCGGCGGATCAGCGGTTGTAATTGAACTCGAATCATACGTTCCAATTCATTGTACAACTTCCAACGCAACTTCACTTTATTTTATGTTATTCTCTCTATTTGGGAACATTTTCAAAAAATGTTTGATTTTTTTCCCACCGTTGTATACACCGAAAATTGGTCTTGGAACTTGGCAAAAAACGATCCAATCTATCGTCCAATCTGCCATGGTTGTACAATGGCGTTAGAGCCCGACGTATGAGTAATTTTATTTCAAAATAATTTAGTAGGCCGTAACATTACGTATACGTCTGATGGCCTGATTACTTATGTATGACAACTAAACTCAAATTAGTTTTAATTTAAAGATTAGATGTATTATTCGGTATTATGTTGTACAACTAGCTTTACAACTAGTTAGTTTTCAGCTTTGTTGTATTTTCTTGTCTTTTATGGAAGACAATGAATGCAATTAATGGTTATGAGAACTATCAAAATCATAGGTACCTACAATATACTAATATTGGTTGTAAAACAAAATCAGATAATAAATTTAAGTTGTGCTATCTTGAAGAGACTAGACTAAACAGGTTGTGAATACATAATCGGGGCATTATTAAAATGGTGATATTTACAGAGAGAAGGACACGGGGATGGGCTTTTGAATGTATTGAGTGAGGGGAAAAAGGATTTTTAGTTAAAGTCAAAATTTTTTCCTCGCGGAAATATATTCAATTTTGTCCCGCATTCTTTAGCCTAGGTTAGGTTAGGTTAGGTAAATGTAACTGCTACCAAGGTTGCCATACTTAGGCCTCACATTGGCCCGTTGTGATACCACGAATTATGGGAAAACAAAGAAAAACAGAAAAATCGATAGAAACATCCACGACCTTAGCTGGCAGTTGAACCCGTCCCACATTTTTTATGAAATCTCTCATATTTCTGACATATTTTGAAAAAATCTTGCTTTTCAGGAAGAGCTATGTGGCAGCGCTGATTTTTATATACCAACAAGTACGAGTAATTAAGGCTCATTGCTTCTGGAGCGATTCCGAATTAACAATCTAACATTAAACAGATGTACAGCGTTCTTATTGCGGCGCAATAACTAACAACTGAATTATTGGTGTCATTAAGCGTTTCTCTCGTCCAGAAAAAGAAAAAAAAAAAACAAACGAAAAAAAAAACATAATAAAACGGCATTAATACGTGCTCGCATTTTGTGTTTTATAATTGGAATTTAATGGCATTCATGGTTATGTGGCGTCTGCAATATTTCCGTGCTTAACAGGCTCATATTTATTGTCATATTCCGCCGTAGACGAAGAAGAAAAATATATACACACATGTATATTGTATATGAGAAGAAATGGTCATGCATAATCCGTAACAACGAATTGGCTTGACGTCATTATGCGAGCACATACACAAATACATATCCCAATGCGTTTAACGAGTGACGCATTTTTAATAATATTTATGCAGGTGAATCCTTTCGATTGCAGCATAAATCGAAATCCGAACACGATGACAGGAGAAATCATAAATATAAATGTACACATCCATACATACGTATACGTATAAAAATTCATATGTGTATGTGTATGTATGTGTGCTGTATATGTTGTATATATTACCGTTAAAAAAGGAGAAAGGCAAATATTTTTTCGCATGTTTTGGCATGTTGCGGAAACCATATATGAATTCGAAATGGAAATCGGAAAAACGGAAAATCGGAAAATCGGTACACGCATACAAAGATGGGCTCACTGCCAACTTGACAATCCAATTAATTGTTCTCATACATTTCCGTACAACAATGCATTCATGCACATACACACATACATACATATGTACGTCTGTACATTCGCATCCATGCGCTCTTTTATATGAATTGTGCATGTGCCCGAGATGCAAAGGAATCCATCCGCGCGTAGCCATATCCTACATATGTATGTTTGTACGATTTTAATGTAAATAATTACAAAAGCCGTTGGATCCGTAAAGCAAGCATGCATTTTAAGTAAAACACAATAAATTTTTAAAGGGGAAAAAAGCCTGAACTCAACGACTTTCCGTATGACGCTTTCTGATTCAGATGTTTACGGTGGAATAACCTGACACTCGAGGGCGTCGAATGATTGCACGCAATGGATAAAAACGATTTCATACATATAATCTCTCAGTTGGAAAAGCATATGAAGAAAAATATTTGTAAAAAATATTTTTTTTTCTTTTCTTTTTCGAACAAAAGAATAAAACATTTTTTTTTTTTTAATTTTGAAGATAAAATATTCAAAAGGATTTTTGAGGCTTTGGATTATCTCGTGTTATGTATTGCATAGTTGGATGGGTATTATCTTCTTTGAAGGCTTAACTCGAAAATTTTATAGGAATTCTGATGATCGCATTTCTTTATCATCGTCACAAATGAAGGCAAATTAGGAATAAATTGAGTTAGAGGAAGGATATTTCTTATTGTTATAGTGAATGATGATGATGATGATGTTTTCCTTATATTGTTTTATGTTTTTGTTTTCGATGTCATCGATGCAAACGATGTTTTCGTTTGTTGTTGGATTTGTTTGCTGTGATGATGATGTTATTGCTTTTTATGGTAACGAAGATGAAGAACAATATAAATATTATGATTATCATGATGATTATGATGTCGTTGGTGTTGTTGTTGTTGATATTTATGATGATGATGATGATGATTAAGCTAATGATAATGAATGATGATGAAGATGATGATGATTAAGCTAATGATGATGAAGATTATGACGATGATGATGATTAAGCTAATGATGATGATGAAGATGATGATGATAAAGCTAATGATGGTGATGATGATTATGATGACGATGATGACAATGAAGCTCATGATGATGATGAAGATGTCACTGCATTTGTTCCTTTTATTGTTGTTGTGGATGTTATTGATGACGATGATGATGAATTTTTGTGTGATGATCATGTATTTGCTGATGCTGTTGTGTTGATGATGATAATATATTTTAATGAAGATGTTGTTTTTTTCTATGATAATGCTGTTTTTCGGAAATAATGATGTTGTTGATGTTGCATATGGTGAAGATGATGATAATCATGTTTATGCTACTGATTCTAATGATTATGATAATGATGAGGTTGTATTTTTTGCTGTTGTGTATTGTTGATGATTGTCATTATTGTAATGATTTTGTTGTCGTTTTTGTTGTTTTTGGTAAAGATGATGATGTTGTTGCTTTTGATGGGGACGATATTGCTGTTGTTTTTTATATTGGTGATGATGATATTCAGAATTATCATAATCAGAATGATGATAATGATGATGTTATTGCTCTCTATTGTTATGATAATAATGTCGTTTTAGTTTGTTGATTTTTTTTTTATTGTTAGTGATATGATTATGATGATCTATTTGCTTTTGATGATGATAATGATGATATTGTAGTTGTTTTTTTTATTTTATTTATTTTTTTTTTTTTTTTTTTTGTTGAGTGCTGTTGAGAGTGATGATTATGCTTGTGTTGATGGTCACCACGATGATGATTTTGTTGTCGCTAATGTTTGCTTTTGATGATGATGACGATATTGCTGTTGTTGTTTTGATTATAATGATGATAGTGATGATGGTGACAGTGGTGATTGTGATGATGATGAGGGTGATTATGGTGACAGTGATGATGATGGTATTGGTAATGACGATGATGATTATGATTTTTTTTTCTTTTTGACGATGATGGCGATATTGATTTTTTTTTTCATTATCCAAGTCCTAATTCTTCAAAAAGTACTCTGAGTCGCAGTCTTGCCTTTCTCTGATGACTCCTGTTTTCTATTTAGAACTCAACTATTCATACTTATTGCAAATGTTTCTCTCTATTCGCTATTCCACATAAATAATTAATTACCTATTATACATATAATACAATAATTTTAATTAATTTATTAATGCAACGGAAGTCTAAGAGGAAAATACATCACCTTAGTGATATCTACAAAAAGAATTCAATTAAAATACATACATACATACATATATCCTTTCTAATGCAACATAAATCATCAAGTATCACATTCACATCACCCGTCCGGCTAAGCGGAATTTTATTGTGACGATAAGAAGAGAAAAACAAGAAAAAAAAATTGCAAGATATCACACGCGAAAGAGATTATTACAGTTTATAAATCTAAATTATATGGGTCGCCTTGTGTAGATTAGCACAAAGTAGACGCAAACGAATGTCAATTTGTGCAAGTTTGTAGGTAAAGCTTTTCGCTGCCATTGACCATCACTAAATAAGGTGAAAAGAAAATGAAAAAGAGGAAAAATGCAATCAAAACGATGACGATTTTAAGCCTCTTACAAACGAGAATTCATTTCTCGAAATGTGTGACAGTCTGTCTGTCAGTGTGCTCGTGTCAAGTACTAATTCAAATTGCTAGATTGTATGCAACACGCAATGATTTCAATATTGCACTTTCAATATATTCGAGCAATCTGACAGCCTGAATTTTCGCATAATCAATAAAGGATATTCATGGCTCTAGGAAACTCAACAGCACTGCATATTTATCCAAGAGGAAAATAAATTCCGAAATTCAGAAGTCTTGACTGTGTACCGTCGTCACAAATAGAATTTACAATTTGATGATAAAATACAATATTTACCCAATTATATATGTATGTATGTAGGTACCGAAAAACGTTGAGAAATTTAATTACAACATGCTGTGCTGTAAATATTGCTTGAAAATCTCATGGCAACGGAAAATAACATCAGCGCGGCGGCATCTTTGCTGTCAACCGGAGCTTGACTAGTTGTAACTAAATAGACAAATGTAAAGAAATTATTTTCTTGTGCCTAATTGGTAGCTTCCGAAACAGAGAGCATCATCTGTTTTTGAAGATGAAAACAAAGAGCGACTTAACCGAAAAAGTACAACACACACACACACACACTACAATTTCAGATCAACTTGCTCTGCAATGATATACGTACATATGCATATATGTGTGTATGTGGAGGCGTTGTTGTTCAAAGATTTTCCCTTAAAGCACTCAATGTCTCTCTCCCTCTCGTTCCCCATCGGAAAGAAGGCGGATTAGTTTGGAACGGTCTACTCCCCACAACTTGAGAAAGCTAGAATCGTAAGCATCGTAAATTCATTCGATGGGGGTAAGTGCGGGCGGGAATACATTTCTGACAGTTTTCAACGGCATTTCAGATACCTACGTGTGTGTGTGTGTGTGTGTGTGTGTGTGTATAGCAACGGTATAAAAGTCTTTAAATAGCAATGCTTAAATTCAGAGTCACTGTCATACAGACCCACCAACACACAAACAAACACACACATACATATATATATATATGTGTATTCATATAGAAACATCAATTCCCAACTCAGTTTACGCGCTGTGGGAAGGCATCGCACTTATTCGCTATATGCGCTTTATTTTGATTTAAAGACGAGTATTAGTTGAGATTTTTCAATGTTAAATCAAGAAAATCAAAGCCAAAATTCAGTTCGTTTTGTTTCAATATGAAATCTCTTAGAAGGATTTTCTTTTCCTATTCAACATGCGAAAGGAGGTAGGTAATTTAAGGGCTCTCCAATAATTATTTGTCCCATATTGTAATCATCTTTTTAGCATCGAAGAAGGCAATTCATAAATTATGAATTGCTTTTACTGCCTTTTTAACAGCTTTTTTAATCCTAAGAAAAGCCTTTGCTCAGGGGATTTAAAAGAGGTTTATTCTATTTTGATTTTTTTTTTATTTTAAACGTCATCAAGATTTTATGATTTTTACTTTGCTTAAGAAAATGCGAACGGAAGATAGAAAAAAAAAATTAAATTTATTATTCAAGAAATTACTCAGACAACAGAAATAAACCAACAATTTATGGAGTTCTCGCATCAGCTTTTAAGAGCTCTCTTATCGTCATTGTTTGTGTGTCTGTTTGTTTGTCTGTTTGCCAAAGAATCTACGTTAAGCTCGGTAGATAATAAAATAGATTGCCTATAATCGTAAACGTAAAAACGATTTAATTCCGCTTTTTCTTATAGAAAAGAAATTCTCAATTATTTGGAAATATTTAAATGATGAAATGAAATTCGAAATTATTGCAAAGGATTTTGGGCCCATACATTCTTTATTCAATTAAAATGATTTAAGTACTTAAAGGCGGATTTAATGGTAATCGGAGAGTCCAAAAAATGTTATGTATTGAATACGTATTGAGATGGGATGAAAAAATACCATCGATATTTTTTTGAGATCGGTTATGTAAGTCCAATATCGAAGAACGATATTTTCGGAACATGGCCTGTGTTTGGTGAAAAGCGCGTTTTTTTCGATTCGAAATAGGTATCAAAATCCGCCCCTTTACTTCTCCTAAGCACTTTTACTTATAAAGGTTGATTAAAAGGAAATAATATATATTTCTAATTTGACAATTACTCGCTTTTTCATACATTTTTTTTTTAATCGCTTAGGTACTATGTAAAAAGATCCTAAAGTCTGTTTTAAACCTCTTTTAAATTGTAATAAATTGACGGATTGTATACACAGACTCATAAAGTTTTTACTCAAGAGTGAAAAAAAGGTATTTTTTTCAACAAAATAATATAGAATAAAAGTATTCGATATACCAAAATATCGATTTATTACCGATCATATCGCCTATCCCTAATACGAATACATTGAAAGAGTTTTTTGTTGTATCTCAGAACTCATTAGCGCAGCCAGTATTTTGGAACAACTTTTCCCAAAAAAAAAAACAAAATATCCTACGAATAATCCCTTTTAATAGTCCCTGACTATACTAGACAAGTACCGTTTTCCTCTAAGGAATGTAAAATTGTGTCTATAAATACACAAAATTAAGGAATAATTTTCTTTATTACCCTCTTTAATAGGTCAAAACAATATGCAAATTCGGCGATCCTGCCATATTTATTTTTTTCATCATCATTCATTTTTCTTTATCATTCTAAAATGCTTAAAAGTTTAAAAATCGAGTTCATTTTATTTGATATTTGTACAATTTAAGCTCAAATGTCGATAGCTAAGGTAAAATTCAAAACCTTTCCTGCCGCTGTCATTTTTGTAACCTTTTTCTACAGCTGAAACTGACAGTTCCTCGATGGAGAACATTCGCGAAAACAGTAAAGAGGGCCCTCAAGGTAGTGCACATAGTATAGCATCGTAAGCATACAGTATAGGGGGCTGTAAAACTCGTCTGCCCGGTAAGCCGATAAGTACCCAGTCTGGGCATGCTTTAATACTAACAACAGAGAAGTTATAAAATCGGTTGCATGACGAAGGTAGGGGGACCCCATGGCACGGGTCACGGGCTTGACGGCCCCGCCTTTCCCGAGTCGCGGTGCTAGCCAACTGCCTCAGTCGAATCATACAGACTGACAAATAAATGCATGAAAGCGAGACCCGGCCGCGGGTTAATGAGGGAAGCGTCAACTATTGACGACATTTGGGACCTACCCCGAAGTACTTCCAGGGTACTTCCAAGCATTTCCAGGGTAGGACTCCCGTTTAGAAAAGAGAGGGACGTTTTTTAGTGGAATCACCAAACACCCAGTAAGGACGGATGCTGACAGTCCGAAAGGATTTTTGACCTCCTCGCCGCGATAAAAAAAAATCGGTTTTATGACAAATTTTTGTCTTCAATATACGATTTCAATATGGGATTCAAAACATTCGATTTCTAAATGAATTCAGCCCTCAATATGGACTGATAATACTCAGTGACGTCAGTAGTTGGGTTATATCTCTCTCTGTACGCTACCACGAAAAATCGATTTATATAAAGTAGAAATTTACATACATGACACATACTAAAGGCTTTAACCTAAGCAATACTTAAGTCTCAAGGACATACCCATATAGTACGAATACCAAAATACCGAACATTTTCATTGGCATTTCCATAGAGTGAAGCAAGTGCCCTCCGAAAAATTGTTTCAAAATTCTTTGTAGTAAAATAATTTTTATTTATTTTTTGTTTCTTTTTGAAGGAATAACTTTGAAAGCTCTTAAAAAAAAAAATAAATATTTTTTTAACTTAAATTGGAAAATTGCCATAAAGAAAGTCTAAATTGGGCACAAGAATTAAGCAATAACGCGAATGATTCATACAATTTATTGTATTAATAAAAAAGTTTGGCTCAGGCACAAACTTAAGGGTGAAAAGAAATAAATTCGAAAGAGAAAAGAAAAAATACAATTTGCTTGAGCTGATTGACCTTCATTTTGCTCAGAGTTCAATGATCAATTTCATGAGAGATGCGGTCCTTCAGCTTAATCACTATGATAAATAAAGCTTCTCAAAGCAGTTGAATTTTATGACAAGGCAAGGTATCTTAATTTTTAAATATACACTCAAAGAAGGTGTTTTCCTTTAATGCTTCAAAACAATTGCAATTGTTTTCAAAATTTTTTACATAGTTCAGTCTGACAATACATTTGGGTACACTGAAAAAAATTGAATGTAATGACAACAATTTTATACTTTGGCCCAACAATTTTGTTGATTAAATCGTTTCCAACACTTTAAATTGTTTTAAAAACAAAGGAAGTTCTTAAAACAACAAAGAAATTGTTGATCTGAAAATTAATTCTTGATGTGTTGCATTTTTTCAATAACATTGTCTCAACAATGTAAAGTTCTTGAGAAACTTTTTTGAGTGTACAACATTCAAGTCCGATTGATGAAGGAGGCGGCTAAATTGGCCTCAAATTAATAAATTGCGCCGTCAAGGATAACGATATTTTCTGATTTAAATTTTCTCTAATTTCCATTCCTTAACCTTTTATCTACCAGTGGTGTGATACTTCCCAAATGGGTTTTTCCCCCAACGGACGTGACAGTTACGTTAGTTATTTGAAGTCCCTAATTGAAGAATGCGGTAAACAATAATTATGTAATCAACATTTCTATGAAGCTTAGAAAGGCAATCATATATATTCGGACATGACAAAAAGTTTACTATTTCTGGATATACTCAAATGAATACTGTCCCACCTGTGACACATATTTTCTTAGGTTTTAGCTCATTTTAATGAAGAAAAAGGACTTGATTTAAAAAAATTTTAGTTTCTGAAACCCTTTAAAAATAGTAACACACTGAAATTATGCAATTTTTGCTCGGAGTGACTGTCACGGGTGTCACCGGTGGGACCGTGTCTCGTGGAATTTTCCAAACATAATTATGATGGATCCATTTTTTATATGCTTTGTTTCTAGCTCAAAGAATCTTAATCTTTTCGCCATCATCCCAAAACTTACGAAGAATCCAAAATTAAATCGAAAATTTTAACTTTCCTTAACCCTTTCACCGACATTCCGCACATACTTGTGAAAGATCATTTTTTTATATGCTTTAAATTCAACTCAAAAAATCATCACACCAAAAAAAGTCATCTTCAGGCTCCCATATACGAGAACGATTTGGTAGTGAAAGGGTTAAAATAATTTAAAATCAAATATCTTTCAGTTAACTCACCTCCATACATTACGAACAATGTAATTTTGAGCATAATTAAGTTCGGATTGATGCCATGGCGATAGCAGAATTTATCAAAACGCGATGGCTTATACGATTTCCCATCGCCAGTTATCCGGGTATCGGTACCCGTTTCTTCGATACCCATAATGTAGAGAGTTCTTTTTGTTTTTGTTTATTACAAAGGAGATATTTTCAGTATAATCCTCGTATTACAGCAACGGCTTATGACACTCAATCTTGTTCGTTTTTTTTTCTTTTCAGGTCAAGGGAAAATCCCTGACCCGTTCTGTTTAGACGTTACAAGCTCAAGTGCTTAACTTAAGCTTTCCGCTAATTTTCAAAAACAAATTCTGTTTGTGCTACTGTCTTCTGTTTTGCAGTTTTCAGCGACTGTCTGTGTATGTGTGCTTGTGTTTTTATTTCTGATTTATAAATGTTTGTGTGTATTTGTAGGTGTTTCTTGATTTGTTTGTACTTAATTTAATGAACTTTCAGGCGCGCAAAGTGAACACACTTGAAATTAAACTATCACTCGTTTTGTCCGGCTGGCATTTTTTTTTTTCTGTCGTTTTTCTTTATCACCGTTCGTCTTATTCTTGATTAAAGCCAATTGAAAAAGATAATCAGGCGAGGAGACACAAAACCTATTTCATTCCCATTTCATTCACAGCAAAATGCAAATTTCTATATTTACGCTCTTTACATCAATTTCAATTCTCTATTTACTCTTTTTTTTCTATTTTATTTTACTAGAAAGTCCTCCTCTTTCTGGTGTTTTTTTTTTGCCACTTTTCTATGGTTTCACTTCGAAAAAAAAAAAAAATTCAAGTTCGAGTGAGATTTTTTTTTTCTTTTTGTGGAAAGGAACGAAATAGAAATGGAACACGAAAATATGATTAATTGCTTCTTAATTCAATTGAATTTTTCGTTTAAAATTTAAATTTAATTCGGTAGGTATGAATTTTTCCTCAGGAATTAATTAATTTGGATTCCAAGCGAAAGATATTTATTTCAATTGCCAACAAGAAGATTCGCTTCTTATCACCATAACGTTCATCATTCTTGTCATTCCTGTCATTCTTGTCACACTTGTCACTTGTTGCTTGATGTCATAGGATACGCGATTTTACGAAGAATTATTTTGGCTTGAAAAACTTTCCATAGTTTCAAAAGAAAATGAAGGTTTCATTACGTATTCATTTCATGCACTTATTCATGTATAAATCTTGATGAATTTTAAATAATTTTAAGGATAAAATTACACAAATAGATGGAAGAAATCACAGAAATGTATAAAAATTGCACAGAGACATTTGTTTATGATTTTTTCTTTGCGGGCAAATAAGTTTCGTCACTTCGTCGATTTCGCAATTGATTGTCGAATTTCGGGAAGTCTTATATTCTTGTCGGTTTTAGTTTTATTTTTTCCTCTTTTTTCCTCGATTTTTGCACACGCGATCTTTTGCAGTCCGATGTGGATCAGGCTCGACGCTCGACTAGTAAATGCACTTTACATCTCACATTCTGGCACACGATCTTCATCACAGATCACAGATTCTGCTCCGAGAAGAGTCGGGCAAAAAAAAACAATATATGAAGAAGCTGCCAGTCTTTTGACAAATTGATAACGACGTTCACGATCATCGTTATGATGATCTCTTACTGACAAAAGGCATACCTACTATGTACAATAAGATAAAAGAGATAAGCTAAATAGCTCGCCTGTGAAAGTCAACTCGGATTCGGATTTGAATTCGGAATTGGTTCTTTTTATTTATTTTTTTTTTTTTTTTTTCTCGAGCAATTTAAAGTAACACGCTCAAGTAATTCGCTCTCAGTCGTGGGAAAATAACAAAAAATCTTACAGTGTACTTGAAATGTAATTTTCGATTTCAGTGTTTTCATCAATTGCTACGTGGGTAGTTCGGCAATGTCACTAATTCCGTATTCCAAGCGGTTACTTTGTAGCGAGTAGGACTCGGACAAATGAAATTCACTAAAAATGATGAAAATTTTTTTTTGGAAAATTCTGGTAAAGTCTCCATATGCTCATAACTATGCCTCGGAATTTGAATATGTAAAAAAATGAAGAAAATAAAATTCAAAAAAAATATTCCAAAAAAAATATTCAAAAAAAAATCAAAATATTCAAAATATTCTAAAAAATTCACAGTCCAAGATTCCAAATTAGTTCGATTTAGTATGCCTATTAAAATTTTAAATTGTCAAATTAACAAAAAAAAGCCTAGTTCAGTGAATAAAATATTCAAAAAGCACAGTTAAATGCAAACAAATTCAAAAAAATTCAAAATATTCAAAATCCGAGCTCTACTCATATCTCTGAAAAATGTCCTTATGTTCTTTTTATAGCTTCAAACTCATTAAAAATATTTAATTTTACGAGGGTCCCTTCGTATGCATTGCAATCAATAGGGGTATTCACAAAGGCGTGTTAAAAACGTTGTAAAGACGGAAAATCGGGCATTCTTAAAAAATTTTAAGCTTTTTTTGTATCTTGCACAACTTTTGAAGCAGTTACAATTTTCCGATTTTCCGACTTTCCTATTTTCCGACCTCTTTGTGAATACCCCTAATAATTCAATGCAAGAAAATATTAATTAAATAGACAGAAAATATTATTTGAAATGAATTTTTGGACATTAGTTAAAGATAGATAGTCTCTCTGCAGTAGTTGGTTGAGATGCCAACTTACGAAGGGCGAGACTCTGGGTTCAACTCCCAGCTGAGGTCGTGGGTGTTTGTGTCATTTTTTCTGTTTCTGTTTTTCTTTATTTTCCCACTGTTCATGGTATCACAAGAGGCCCATATGAGGCCTTCGTGTGTCATCCTTAATGGTGGCAGCAGTGGCGGATTTCCCTTATAGGCAAGATAGGCAGCTGGTGAGGGCAGCGAATTTTCAGGGGCGGCAAATTCTGACCGTCAATGCATCAATATGATAAAAGGCGAAAATTAGGCTGCTGTCTGAGACGGCAAAATCTCAACTGTCTAGGGTTGGCAAATTGTCTTAATCCACCCCTGGGTGGCAGTCACACTAACCTAACCTATCCCATTCCAGATGCATTAATTTCCACACTTTAATGGCATTTTCTCATTATTTCTAACGCGATTTCTGACATTTTTAAGATATTTGTTTTTCCGAGCCCTGGTAATTAATACTCATTTAATACCAAACTTTTATCCACCTATCAACCGCACTCAAACGCTGAGAATGCATAAAATTTTTGCGGGTTTTCGCAGTTCGTCAAATTTTTACAAATTTTCCGATTAAAACTTTCGTCGAGCTTTTTGAAACTTTCATGCATTTCGTTTTGACGTTTCGAAAAAAAAAATGAAGTTCTTTAGGATTTTTTTGTTTTTCTATGTGGAATTTTTAACCAACGGTTCTCGTTGCAAGAGATAGCCGGACTAAATTTTTCCGTCCATCAACGGTACGAAGTATCGAGGAATTCACTGGTTTTTTTTTTTTATTGGAAATCGTTTTCACAGTACATTACATCGACGAAATTGATAAGTTAATGCTGAAATTGATTGATTCGACCGTAATTTCTTCGCACGAATTCCTCGTGGCGATAAAAAGAAAAAACCCGAAAGCCAGATATGCAAAAATGATAAATATGAAAGTCAAGCCGAGCATAACTCATTGTCCAAAGAGTCTCGTGGTCATTTCGTAATGACGAAATGTTCTTTTTTTTTTTTTGTAAAATCTTTTAGAAAAACATGGCCATTTGGAATGATGAAAATGCGAGCGATATGATTCAGCAGACCCAAGACCAAAGCCACAAAGGTTTCCTTAGTCAACCCATCTGAATGTGAGAAGTCTTACGCTAATAATAAATGTATGTAGGTACTTCAAAATCTCTAAAGTCGACTGACATTTTCTGTTGCTTCTTTTGTTTTTCAATTCAAATTATCTTGACGTAACTTGTCAGCTTTTCTTTTTATATACGCCAACAAATCTGTCATTTATGGGCCAAATATTTGGCTTAATTAAAAATAAGCGCCTACTGCTTTAAAAAACAAGAGCCACAACAATGTGAGTAATCGTTTTTCTGTATTTGGTTTACATCAGAAACAACAATGTGTGACTTTTGCAAATGATGTTTAATAAAATGGCTAAAAATAATTTGCAAATATCATCTTGTGGAAATGAATATATAAACGCTTAAGGGTGTTATAGTTGGGCGTGACCAAAAATAACATGAACAGTGAACTACGGATAAATGCAACACGAATAAATGCCAAAAATCCATAAGTGCAAGTATGTTTTTAGGCGTTCTCTTGAAAATATGCACGGATCAATCCAAAGAACGCATAAGTGCACAAGGATTCGAGCAAAAAGCGTGTTGCATTTATCCGTACTCTACTGTATTACACAACAATGTACATATCAGTGTTGGAAAGTGGAAATTTCAGTGTGTACCTAAAATGGTCCATAAATTGTACCTAAATATAGTAAAGTGTACCTAATATATCCAGCCGGAATTTTTTTCATAAATACCAAATTCATTAATGTTTTCGCCGAAGACATCAAGGGGAAAATTTGAGTACTTCTCAAATCTGATGACATGGTCATTTAAAGAAGATGTTATTCATACCAATTCTAATGGCAATCTCATCGAGAGAAGGTGTTATTCACTCCCGAACGAACCTAGTCTGCACTATGCTACCTTTTTTTGGGAAATGTATAAAACAATTTCTGCAAACACTACTCAGATAACCACAGAAGATCTTTCACCATTTAATTCACTAAAAAAATTTCTTCATCTTGAAATTGTACCTAAAATGGACAAATTGTACCTACTGTACCTTTGAAGTGAAAAAGGGCCGAAAATGGTACAATTACACCTACATTTCCAACACTGGTACATATATACAGTGTACTCTCTCTCATGATACAAGAAAACAAGATAGTGCCACTTCAGCCCGATGATGTCACAAACAGTGCTGTCGAAATGCTACTATATTAGTTGTTTTGTTCCTTTTTGTCTTGTCGTACTACTTTACTACTCCTTTCGCTAACGTACTACTGTTTGGTTGTAAATAAATTTTGTTATAGCTTCTTTGTGCGGCGAAAATTAAATGTCGGGCAAGCCTATATATGTACATATATACACTGAGCGAAAACTACGGTTGTTAATTTATAGTTATATACTACGCGCGATTAATTTGAGAGCAAAACTGTAGTACGGACGTATTCAAACATGACTTTAAACTGGTAAATTCTTAGGACAACTTTCTAACACCGTATTTAAAAAACTTCTATCAAAAAACGTAAAATAGTTTTCATTTGAACTTTAACTAACATATTTAGTCCACGCGAATTAATTTCCCGTGGCGTAGGATAGCGTATTCGCTAGCAATCCGAAGGGCTAGGGTTTCAAATCCAACAGCAGGCGAATGAAATTTGTTAAAAAGGAATTTTTCAAAGTAAGTGGAAAATTATTAAAGAAAAAAAAAGACATCTAGAATGAAAAAATCAAGCTTACCCAATCCTATAAATTGAGAGAAGAGAGGGCCCATCCCGGCTTTCCCAAAAAATATTTTTTGTTTTTGCATAAAATGTTAGTTTTAAAACTTTTTATTCCTGTAAGGTTTTTAAATATAATAATACCTAAATTTATGTTATTATTTGTAAAAAAAAAAAAAAAATATTACGCCCCTCACGGGGATCGAACCCGCCGACTTGGGATTTGCTGCTACTTTCGTATTTAAACTTTGTTACTACGCTTGTGGTTATTTTAACTACGTCCTTATAGAGCAAAATCATTGGTTCGTATTAAATTAACTACGTTTTTTATTTTTACTACGATTTTTAGCTCAGTGTACTATAAGCAACTAGAACATTCCAATAAAAGTGAAAATATTTAAAAAGCCTTCTTGGCTTACGAGTTTTCGAGATTTTTAAACTAACCTAACTAGTTTTTTTTCTTCTATTTCTTAAAAACTCCTTTTTTTAATATACTCCTTTTATTTTATAAAAACTACTATTTAAAAACATTTTGCTATTTTCTCAGATACGAAAACGACAGCACTGGTCACAAATGCAAAATAAGAGCTTCGTTGTTGTTGTTTTGCATGTTAAGCGGGAATTCCATACGCGTGAGCTGCGAAAATCGTGCGTGTGCGTGCGTCTCACTTTAACATTTGAAATTTCAAATGATATGGAGGCGCACGCACATCGCACGATTTTCCCGCAGCTCACGCGCTATTGAATTCCCGCTTTAAGCCCAACGACACAACTTTTCGAGTTTACTTGGTCACAACTTCACTTTAACATGGGAAACAGCAACAATATGAATGCTACAAAATAGCGGCACCCGAAGTGGACTCTCTCTCTCTCTCTCTTCTCCTCTCTCTTACTCACTCTCTCACTCACTATCTCCTCTCTCTCTCTCTCTCTCTCCTCTTTCTCTCTCTCTCCTCACTCTCTCTCATCTCACTCTCTCTCTCTCTCTCACTCTCTCTCTCTCTCACTCTCTCTCTCTCTCTCTCTCTCTCTCTCTCTCTGTCTCTCTCTCCCTCTCTCTCTCCCTCTCTCTCTCTCTTCTCCTCTCTCTCTCTCTCTCTCTCTCTCTCTTTTAAGTGGTCGCCTACGGGACCGAAAAATGTGTCCGCTTAAGAGGAAGCTACCTGTGAAGCAGGAACATAGAGCATTGCCAAAAAGTGTCCGCTTAAGAGGAGTGTCCGCAAGGAGAGAGTACACTCTATAAACATATAAATAAGGAGGTATCAGCGCTGCCGAATGCGTATTTGCCAACATTTTTTGCTCTAGAACTATATATGAAGAACAATTTTACTTCCTTAAAATGCTTTTTGATCAACCACACTTGGCAAGCAAAAGAAAATTACTTGTTAACGCTAACCACTCACCTGAACAGGGAAGCAAAGTCCCATATAAAATGTGCACATGGCGACGAACTCCAGCCAAACTGTTGCTAAGAAATTGTTTCTTTTTGCCATACTCAGATCCTGATCAAGCGAACTTGAGAGAAATAATCAACATTGACAACTAATCAAGAATTTTAGGATACGCAAAGCTCTCGGTTAATCAAACAGCTGATTGCATTTGACATCTGAATCGGTTTAATGTCAAACGTGCTCACTTGCTAGTGTTCGTGAAAGTACAAAATAGTAATTGTTCATTCTTTCTGTGGCTCATCTAGAATGCTGTTGCGCTTACCTATTCAGGTGAGTTCCCAGCGCCTAAAAGCGCTTTATTTGAACGTTTGCAAGTATTTGCAAAGAGTTTTGCACTCATCAATCTCTTTGTTATAAACAATTACATATAATAACAATTGACGAACAGTGATGCCACTTGCTCAAAATGTTATGTATCGAAATTATTTGGTAAAAAAAATCAAAAAGTATCAAAACGGCCCCTTCCCATACAATTTTTGGTCCGTTTGGACTACTCCTATCACAACCTTCAGTTTGACACACTCAACTTGGGACACCCTGTATACAGTCAAATCATCAGGTTTCATAAAATAAATGTTATTTATTTCTGTTTTGTTTTGCACATTCATAAAACGAAAATGCATTCGGTAAAATAAAAATCGCACTTATTTTGCCGCACGGGACATACTTTATATAAGCACCTCCGTTTGAATTTGATTATTGGTAGGAATCCTCCTCGAACTTTCGCCGCAATTACAACTGATATTGTTTTTTAATGCTGCACGGGACATCGAAAAACTTGCTAAAGAAATTCAAGTATTACAGTGTTCGATAGCAATTTCATATTTAAATAGGTTTGAAGAAATTATTTAATTAAATCGAAATTTTTTTATCTATTCATAATTCTACCGTACAGAAAAACCGAATTATAAAATATATTTAAAAAAAAAAAATTACTTGCCGTGGAGTTCGAACCCACGATTTTCAATTGCTGCATTCAATTTCTACTGCAGCGCAAGCAGCTAGACAAAATATCTATCGAGAGCCATTGGAATCGCGCGTTAACATCTCAGTTTTGTAATACTTCCCTAATATCAATAGGCACATGTGTCTATGTATGCGTAAACAATTTGTATAGAAAAGCTCTTCCATTGATGCCAACCTTTTTTTTACTTCAATACAAAATTAATTCATTTTTTAAGTTTAAAACTCCTAATTACATCTTGCCATGTTTATACAACGACATGCCATCTTCATTTATATATTCCGTATATTGAAAATATTTAAAAATTGTTAAGGCAATGTAATAAAAGAAGTAAAAGGGAAAACTACTTATTGAACAAAATCTACCCATCGAATGGTTTTCTCGAACGGCAACAATGAATGAGAACAGAGGACTAATAGCTGCACTATTTAGCCAACAGATGGAGTCTGCGTGCAACACAGAAAGCTCTGTTTTGATCTCGGCGCGGATTCTAAAAGCAATAGTGTTGCTGCGGATATGTTGCGAATATTCAATAGCCGATACGACGATGTCTTCCGCATAAGTTTTGAATAAATGAAATGAAATCTTGATTATTTTAAAGCCTCGTTTTTTTCGAAATTTATTGGCTTAAAACCGTATATACCTACGCGTAAATAATATAAAGATACATATTTAAAATCACTCCTTTGAAATCTTCAATGTTTTGCCGGAGTATAGCCCAAAATTTAATTTAAAAATAAAATTTCTTCTCATTTACAAATTGGGGGAAAAAATCTTTTTATTTATATTAATAATTTTGATACTTTAGAAAAATTTTCTTTTTTTCGTATTTACATAATTTTAATAAACTTCGATTAACATATTACTTCTCCCTTAGTTATGAAACTAAGTTACAAAACCACAATTTCGCACAGAAATAAATATATATAATATACTCTTACGAGCTACAGTAGGTATAATACACATAATAAGTTTAACGTAATTACATTTAGATTAAAATAGAAATAAACTCCTTTTTATTGGCATTTATAATGCAAAAAGTCTAAAAAATTAAAAATATCTCACTTTAATCCACTGTAGTATCTTAGAGCTAAATTGAATAATCTTTTATTTTTTAAATTTAAATCTATAAAGTAGAGATTTGTAGTATAAAGTAAAGATACTTGTGGCATAACTAGGCATTCGATCAATTGATTAGTTGCTTCGAGTATTTTCCAATAGAAAAACCATCACTTCCGTAAGTCCGCGAGAACAAAAGAAATTTATTCAGTCATAAAAAAAAAATAAAACCCTTATAGACGTTCAGTCAACCTAAAATAAGCTAAAATAATTTACAGCCTTAAGTTTTTTAATCGCAAATATCAGATTCATTCGAGTTAAGGAGTAAATCAGTTTTGAAGTTTTTCGCTTACAACAAAACGGGTTAGAGTATTTAAAAGGATCAGTAAAAGGGTCAAATAACATTTTTGAAGAAACATAATTAAAAAACAAAATTTTATAAATTAATTTGAGTTGTGAAGTCTTCCTCGATAGATCGAAAATGCATTGATAATGCGTGGTCAATCAATTGAATCGAGTATGAATGAAAGGATACTTTCATTGTGAACCAGTTGACCGCATGCCCAGTTTGCCTAGTTTGGGGGGACCATCTCATATGTTTTATAATTATTATTAATATAATTATTAGTATTATAATTATTATTATTATTATTTGGCTTTGTAAAATTGCGATTTGAATCATCTTTCAGTTCATCCATCGGCGTGAGCCACTGCAAGCCAAATTTCTAATGTAGATCTCGTCCGTGCTGCTCTCGCAAGCAATTAGATTCGTATGAATTCGAACGTTAACTCTCTTTTAAATCTTTCTGACATGAACGATTCTTTCGTTCAGTGCCTTGTGACTAAAGTGCATAAACCTGGTTGTGCCACTTAATCCCATATACTATTTACATTTCGTTGTCTGATCGAGCAATTTCTTCCACAAATCGAATTGTTCATTTGCTTTAATCATATGAACACTGATGGTCTTTCGAATATTGCACGGATTAAATGAAATACGCCTATTGAGAAATTCGTTCACGTGGACACGTTTGATATTCAATTGCTGTGCAACGATTCCCGTCGTGAAGACATCTTCCAATTTAAGATAGACCTGCTTCAATGCATGCTCATACAATGGATGTATCGTATCACTGGATAGAACATAAGCTGGCCCAGTTGTAAACGGTGGAAATATATTCGATGCAAATTGCTCCGTTGAGATATAATATTTGGATTTCTTATTTCGTATTGGTTTCCATTTTTTCGCCAATCTTCCGTAGATAACACGCTTATCCTTCGAATGGCTATTAAGGAAACCCAATAGTTTTGGCACATTTATGAACATATCATCATCCGTTTTTAAAATATATTTCGCCTGACGACAATGCTGATCTACCCATTCCAATGATGAGACAGTCTTGAGTGTTAGATTATTATATGAATCGATAAAATTCCCTCGAATGAGATCACCATAAATGAAATTCTCCTTCTTCAATGCCACATTGTAATTCTCGTTCAGAGTCCGTCCCAGTAGAAATGCTATCGAGACATCGCGTCGCATGCCATAGTGGCCCCATGTTTGACGTATGGCTAGACGTGCTTCCTCGTGCGAGGGTGCCGATGTTATCAATATTAAGAGTTTAATATCAGCACCATCGTTTGGGCATATTTTTGCAATATTTATTTCTTCATTCAGATGACCCTTCTCGTAGACGGTTTCCGTTAGGACACCATGCGACGATGACGAGTCCGTGGAATGTGATACTGTTTCGCTAGCAATCGCTTTCGTTGGAATTGCTTTCGGTTTGCTTTCATTGGATATTGGCTTTGGAGCTGATGCTGCTGCTGCTGCTGCTGCTACTGGCGGAGGAGGTTTCTTATCCTCTGTGTTTCCTGTATTGATTTCATTGTCTTCGATTTTTTTGATCTTCATTATTACGGATGGCGGTAATGCTTTATCATCGTTCGGTTCGATGTTATTGTCGGCATTGTTGTTCTCGACATTTTGATTCGCATCGGGATTTAAAGATTGTTGTTGCTGTTGTGGTTGATCTTGTTGCGGTTTTTGTTGATCTTGCTTTTGCGACACAAGATTTTCATTTTCTGCGGGACCTGAAAAAACCAGGCATATTTTTTAATGGAATATTCATTCATCAAGCGAAAAATTATACAGTTCCACTTATTTTAGTGAATTAAATAAACCTAAGCCGAAACAATTAGGAAATTTATAAGGTATTTTAGAAGACCTTGTAAATAGCCTAATATGAACTTTGAACAGGGCACTGTAGACTGAATTATCCCCTGAAAAAGGTGGGAGTTGTAAAAGGGCATCTCTACTTTCTTTGTGAGTGAGTTCAGGAAACAGCAGAGCATGCTCTCTGCACATCTCCTGCCGTGGCTAGGCGTAGACTCTTGTGTCTGGGGGCAAGAATAATGAGTCCTCAAGCAATTAATCGCTTTAGGTTTTTGGAGATGTTGATATTCATAAGTTTCCCTAACTTACTCTAAGGGACCATGCGGTGCACAAAAGGTCTCTTTTGTTGTGGTGCTCGTACAGCCTAAATAAATAATAATAGTACTGGAACATTTGAATCGATAGATCAATTTGGAAGATCAACTTTCGAGTTTTTGGGATAAGTTCTAGTTTCGGTTGAGTTTAATTTCCCTGTGTGGGTTTACCTTAATTTTGAACGCTTCAGAAGAGCAGTTGAAAAATCTTAACGAACGGAAATGAAATGGAATTAGATATACATACATACATTGACTTCTTCTTATCTTAAATACTTCTAGAAAATAACTTTTAATCGACGTGTTTGAAGCGTCTTTTTTTCTGCTATAATTTTTATTCCTTTTTATAAGAAATGTATCAGATTGTCTTACATGAACCACATACGGATTCATCCTTTTAATTAACATTTCGCACACTAATCACAAAAAAGGCACAACTCAAAATTTCACATTTCTCGAAAAAAACAATCCATCTTCTTCCCATGCCTTAAAAAAATTTTTTTTTATAAATTTGTATTATTCTTAATTCATTGCTGAATCCAGTAGTCTATTGATTATTGCTGTAGGTGTTGGCTCTCCTGCAATAAAATGCAGTTTAACATGAAAAAAAGGATCGAAAATTTTTTTTGAATTATGCCGGTTTTGTAATTAGAGTGCGATTTGTTAAAAAAAAAAACTAAAATCTCAGACTAATGGGAACGGGATATACTTTCAATCTACTTTTCATATATTTCTTAACGTTAATGTTGCAAACTAAGCGAATTTTTGTTAGCTACACTCTATTCTTAAAGTATTTAATAGAAATAAGTCATTAAGAGCACTTCAATGGCAATCATAATTATCGTTAATGAATAAAAAAGTGAGGTAAGGTGCGGATCGTAGCTACATAAAATCGACGGAAAATTCTTACCTGACCCGGCAGCAGTATCCGGCGGACTACTGCTAATGTTCTTTAAGATTTTGTCAGCATTTTCAATGAATTTTTGTAGATTCGATGTTGGTATCAAAACATCCGAATCGAGTATTTTATTTAAATTGTTATTGTTGGTGCTATTAATTTTGTTGCCCAACGTTGAATTTGTTAGTTGCGACTGCGACTGCAACTGCAACTGCAACTGCGACGATGGAAGTTCTTGTCGCTGTATTGAAATCGTGTGCGCTTGACCGGCAATATTGCCTGCCGTATTCGAGTTATTGATATTTCCTTCAAAAGAGATTAGAGAGAGATGAACAGAGAGATATTGACACTTTTATCGAAGACCAACGTACCTGGTGCATTATCAACATTTTGGACGTATTGCTCTTCGAGTAAGTCATTATTGGCGAAACGTTGCAAAACCACATCGTCTGGCACATCGTCCGAGCCAGCACCGCCGCCACCGCCACCGCCGCCGCCGCCATCACCAATGGCATCCTCATCGATTGTTGGCTCACGATGATGAGTTTGCTGCTGCGGTTGCTGTGTCTGTTGCTTCTTAATGAAACTTACACCTTCATTGCTTGCGGCAACGATGGATTTTCTATTTATTCTAGGATGGCTAGCATATTGCAATGCTAGCGGATCATTTGGGTCATTGGGGATGGCACGAAAGCCAATGGCCCCGCTGCCATTGCCTGTATCAGCATTTTCGATGCTATTCGTATTTATGTTTGTTTGATGGCCACTCCGGAGCGCTTCGGCCGATGCTATCGACGAGGGAATCTCATGCAAATGTGGAGCCGGCGCGAATGTCGTCGTATTCGTTGAGTATGACGTATAAACGAATATCGTTAAAACGACCACAATTAGTATGAGCAAAAATCTTAGGATACGTGAATTATGTACGAAGCCAACCATTTTCGGTCGATAATAAAATTGAAAAAAAAAAACAAACAAAAAACAACAACCAACTTCGTATGCAATCACACAATTCCGATCGTCTTTTTATTGAACTTGTCTTTCGTTGAACAGGCTTCTGAAAGAGAGCGAGAGCGAAAGAGAAAAGAATTAATTTCATTAGAAATTGCCATTCCGAATTGTTGACAAATAATAAACGCAATTTTGAATTGTATTGCTTAAGTATCTTACATAAAAGAACACTTAAGGCGACAAAGGGAAATTTTCAAATATTTGAACAATTGGCGGTAACTATCAACGATGATGATAACAGCTTTAGAGTCTTTTTTTCATTCTGCTGGACATGTGACGCTTGTGCATTCTACTTATTAAACCTCACAACGAAAAAATGAAAATTTTCTATTGAATTGAATTTTTGTTATCCGTCCCCCACACCCCAAACTCCTCACCGCCCACCCACCTTCCTCACCCCATCAGCTAACGTCTTCAATTTTGAAAATGAATCAGCAATTAATGTGCCACTGGAAATTTGTTTGCTCAAATACTTATGGAAACTTAATTTCATTTCCTTTTTTGAAGAAGAGAGCAACTTTCTCATTACCACTTGAAACTACTACTATTTCCACGACTATCAATCGCTAGAGGAAATGGAAAGTTCGGGAGAAAAATGACTTAATTTTTTTTATACATACATACATATATGTATGTCTCCAATGGGATCCTTTTTAGTGGATCCTTTTCAAAGTTGATTCATACCGGACACATGCAATATGTTTTTGATGGCTATTCAGAAGTGTACTTTTTAACTCCCTGAAGGATTTGTTTTTTTTTTTTAGTATTATTGCCATAGTCACGACATTTATGCGTAATGCACCCTCCTTTTTATACCCGACACACTCTGTGTCAAGAGTATATTCCCTGCAGGAAGTATGAGTAGTTAAACTCTAGCGCTTTACTAGTTCTTATTCCACCAGTTCTAGTTCTTCTTTATACCCATCCTTATGTATTATTCTGTAGAAAATAAACATTGCGTGTGGGCTAAAAATCACCACTTGAAACCTTGAACTAACGCTTTACTAGTGCTTTGGGAACCAATTGGGTAGATTGGGTATAGTAAAACACTAGTTCTTTTTGAAACATTATTCACCATATTTTGTGGTTTTTTTGGTTCTTTTTTCAATAAAAAGCTTCATCTTTGTAATTTTTAAAGGTAGAGTTTCTTTATTTATTTCGGTGTAGCAATACTTTTTGCAATAACAATGTCATGGCAATTCTTATTACTGACACGAAAAATAATTTTTTCATGCAATACAAGTCAGAGCTCTATACGAAACTCTACCCCCGTTTGAACTAGTTCTTTAGTTCTGGTGAAAGTACTAGTTGCCTATAGGCAATTTACCCCACGCTTACTGGAGGATTGCGTTTGTGTGGTTGTATGGTATAACACCTAGAACTATTCGAGATAGACCATACAAAATATATAACATACCTATAGAAATCAGCGACACCAGGAGAATCGATTTAGCCTTGCCCGTATGTCTGTCTGTCTGTCCGTATAAAGTTTTCTTATCGAAGGAGTTGAGCTATCTTGACCAAATTTGGTATGCGTGCTCACTGAGACATGAGTATTTAAAGTGAAGTTCGAGAATGGACCATTTTTAGGTGTACCTCCAGTACTAGGGTCTGTTATGAAAATCACAAAAACTGTTCTAAAATTAAAATTTTCAAGATATTTTAAAGAAATTTGACGTTTGAACGTGTTTAAAGGCAATGAAAGTAATTACCACAAATATGAAAAGTGGGCGTGGCCGGAAGACATTTTTCGAATGTTGTCTTTTACACCCGAAATTCAAAAGGGACTTGAACCAAACTTGGTATGTATGCTTCCTCTATAGTCATTAATATTATCTACATTTTTGAACGTTTCATTCTTAAGGGTATATCCAGAGCTAGGGTCTATCACAAAAATCCAAAAAACTGTCACAAAATTAGAGATTTCCTTTTTAGATATTTCAATGAAATTTAAAATAAGAGCTTATATTTAAGTCTCTGATTGAAAAATATACAGCTTACTGTTTATCTGTGCCGGGTGTTGCATTGCCAGGTTCGACTAACTATGACACCCTTATTTTTGTGTGTGTGTGTGCGTGTGTGTTGACGCAATGGACATAGAAAGTTGGAAATGTTAAAAAAACTCTTTCGTTTCTTGGAAACAAAGTCGTCTAATTACGCTTCGCTCAACGTCGAGCTCTGCAAATCATGATGGTGGGGCTTTATTAAAAACGAGAAAAGTCCTAAGCACAAAGTGTCCAACACGAGCGGAGGCACCTTCAAGAGTACGTACGTAGAATAAAAATAAAATGTTTTGCTTAAAGCCATTGCACAAGAATAGAAATTTTCCTCTTGTGGTGGCAAATATTTCACTCAGCCTTTCACTTCTCCCTCCGCTGGCAAGACTGGAGTCCACTGTAATTGTGACGGTGACTGACTGTAACTGTGAGACATGATTTGCCCATCTTCTTGACCTGATTCTCGATGGCGTGGGCTATTTGTGCAAATTGAACATCTCTTTGCTAGAAGTGCGAATTCCTCTTGGCTCTGAAGAGGAGCAATCATCAAATGGCGGAATACATTTTAAAGTCATTAACCCATTAACGACCAAAAGAAAACGAAAAATAAATTTCCCCGATCATTTCTGGTCATAAGACCAGGTCAAAACAATCTCAAGCTCTGAAGGAGCTGAGAATTCTATAACAAATTTTTGGCTATTTATGAAATAACTTCACAGTATTTTAAATTTATGGGTTTCTCCCCCTTGCGAAATGGGGTCACTGCGATCATAATTGATCTATTGTGCCATCTGGTATTTTAAGCGTTATTGGCCTGAGAGAAAGGAAATAAATCTAACTATATTTGACCTCCGTAACCTTAATATTTCAAAGGTCCAGACTTAATGCTGGCTCACATTTAGTTTAGTCTGTCGCTGGTCTGCCAGGCTTAATGACTACAGAGGAAAGCATACATGCCAACTTTCATTCAAGTTCCATTTGAGTTTCAGGTGTAGGAGACTATATTTGAAAAACTCCATTCTGCCACGCCCACTTTTCCAACTTTCTCAAATCATATTAACTGCCTTTAAAAATGTTCAAATGTCAAATTTCATCAAAATATCTTGAAAAACTTCGATTTTAGAGCAGTTTTTGTAATTTTCATAAGATATCCTAGTACTGGAGGTACCCCTAAAAATGGTCCGATCGGGTTCTTGTTCTTACTCATGTCCCCGTGAGCACGCGTGCCAAATTTCATCAAGATAGCTCAACTCCTTTGATAAGATAACTGTATACAGACAGACAGACAGACAGACTCGACTACTTCTGGGTGTTACACACAACCACACAAACGCAATATACCCTCGACACAGAGTGTGTCGGGTATAAAAAGCTTTATACGGACGGACAGACAGATGGACATATCTAAATCGAATCTCCTGATGACGCTGATCGTTTCTATATACAAATTTTGTATCGTCTCCTATCTGGGTGTTACACACGTACGTACAATTGCAATATACCCTCGATGCAGAGTGTGTCGGATATAAAAAGATGTCATTTATATGTGATGCACTAAGCCTGTGTATGTATGTATGTATGCAATGACTCCGTTCGAAATTGTTTATGCGAAAATATGTCAATAAAAAGTGCTCAAGGGCAATCAGCTATCCAAACACAATAGAAATGTATTATTTGTGTTATCTTAAAATATCTGGTGTCTTTTTGGATATTTTCCATGTACGATTTTGTTTTTGTTTGATTTTATTTTCTCTTCTCTTGTAAACAAATAATCGAATGTTTACACAAGTGAAATTAATCTCTTTGAAATTATGTTTGATGATAAATTGAATCGAAAGGTAGGACAGAAAAGGGGTAAATAAAGTCCATGTGTGCAGTTTATCGATTGTTTTAACATTTCATCGAGTCAGTGGTCAGCAAGTTTGAGCTTTTGGAGGGTCGAAAGCCCCCCGTGTCTCCTATGAAACTTAAAGTATCATAGTCGTAAAGTCATTGATCAATAAGCTCCATCGGTTCATACCACGGGCATACGCGACGGTGTCGTTTTGGGGGGTTAAACCCAATCCCCTTTATTTCTGAGATGCAAGGAATCAAAGGGGAATACGAGAAAATAGCAACGATAAATTTTTTTTTAAGAAAAATACCCCTCCCGAAATAGTTTTCTATCTACACTTGTGGTGCCGGCACTTAAAAGTTATTAATCAAAGTGTTTAAATTCTATAAATTAATATCTATAAAAGATATTGAATCAATTTTTAAATCACAAATTATGAATGCTAAATAATTGAATATTTAATTGTATGCCGCAACAATAGGTCAATTAAACGCAAGGTCATTCGTATTTGTAGTTGTTATTTTGCCGATGTAACGATCCCAGCGGGAAATGTCCCGAGGACATCCCCGATGATGTCCTAGTGACATCGGAGCCGGAATGCATGCTATTTCCGGTGACACTTTGTATGACATTTACACAGGAGCTGACAGGGACTTCAGCGGTGACATTGTCATGCTAGGGTGTGCGCTGGCGAAAAAATGCATTTGAGAGCAGCAGATTGTGCTCTTTTCTCTCTAAATGTCAATTTATAGAAAACCAGTTGAATAACTCTCTTCTTTGCCCTCTCTTTGGATATTTTGTAATTTTTAAAAACTCTATTTTTAACAATTTTTGTTCGCCTCAGCCAAGGATCGAACCCGCGATCTTCGGATTCTGAGTCGAGCACTCATCATCTACGCCACTTCATGCTAACGCTCAACTGACGCTAAGACCTCATTTAAAAATCAGTAGCCAATGTGAGTCAAGCACATGAACAGCATCCCTCCACGATGACATGTCCTCCAAGATGTCACACATGACAATGTCACCTATATGTCATCGATGACATCATTGGTGACTTTGTCATGCAGGAGAAAATTTCCCGCTGGGATTGCTCAAATCGCCTCGTGTTTCGAATGTGTTAATGCGAGAAGTTATAAGGCAATTTTCACTTGCTACACTAATGCCGGCCTTATACTCACTGCCAACCGTTCAACAACGCAACGCAACGCAATGCAACGCAACTCATCTCAACTCAATTCAAAAAACATAAACAAGAAAATTTTTTTAATCAACGGAATATCTCGGATTAAGACTTTCTTTCGTATAAGAAGGATTATAAAATGTTATTAAATATATTTATATAAATTACACTGTGATACAATTGATTTGAGGCCATCGAATGTAAACAAAAATTTGACTCAGTTTCTGAAAGAACTTAGTGTAAGTTGAAGCAACTCCCTACATTTGGTTTTGCGGGATTGTCTGAAGGTCAATTTTAAATCTTATGGGCAATTTACAGCTAAAAATACTTTAGCAGGGGATAATTTTAAAATGGATTTTAGAAAAATTTTTGAATGGCCTTTACTTCAAATAGTGTGGCCGAGAAGGGGTATGGTAGTTTGGCCGGTAGGAGTCATAGTGGTCTATGATGGATTCCACACGACCCACCCGCGAAAAAAAAAATCTCGTAACCCGCTCAATATTTTATTTTCCTATCCATGACAAAATTTGAGCCCTACACTTGAAAAAAAGAAAATAGTTGCAGCACCAACTGATCCAAACAAAAAATTCCATCTAGTGGCAATAAATTGCAAAAATCTTAAAGATTTTATAATTTTTCCACCTCTTTTTCACATTTCTGGGTCCATAGCTCCCAAGCGGGTTAGAATTTTTTGAACATTTTTTTGATTAAAATTACGAAAAATGATAGCTGGACAATTTTTTCGAATACACTAACAACATTCAAGCACTCCTTGATACCGTTTTGCCAATGCAAAGTTGAAAATAATTTACCCAAAATCGGAAGAAGAAACTAAAAATTACTCTTTAAAAGGTAAACATGGCGAAATGGTTGACAATCAGCCCGATTCTAAAAATTTTCCCCTGTGGATTTGAAAAAAAAAATCTGCCTTTCAAAGCACACTGGGAAGGGTATGTAAAGGGAGCAAGAAGCTCGAACGTTATAAGAAATTCCCGGGGAATATTTATTAATAATAGGTCTGAATAAAGAAAAGGTCGGAATTATTTACGTATGTTACCCAGAAAAAGTACCAAAAAACGAGAAGGACATTTTTAAAAGTTCGACTCCCATCAACAATAAAAAAAATACCGATTCTTTTTCCTTTTAAACATTTCATAGCAGTATTCATGATTCATGGCACAATTTTTTTTATCGATTTTTTAAACATTTATACATATATATTGTCCACAAACTGAAAACTGGAATCGAAGCTCAACGCGAATATTTTATTCATAAAAATTGACAAGCCAAAAAAAAAAATTTAAAAAAAACTTTCAAATCAATATGCGCGAAGTGGTATGACGGAATGAATGGATAAAAAAAAAAAAAATAAATAAATAAACGATGAAGCAACAAAATGTTTCTTCAATGTCATCGCTCCACTTGTTGGCTTACCCCGTTTGAGAAGAAGTTCTTGAAAAGGTCTGAAGAACTCCTTTTAGAATTTTAAATTAAATTGAATCACATTTTTTAACACGCCGAAGATAACGAATATTCCACTAGATCACTTCCTCAATTGAATTGACTTCACTTTTTGATCACAGTTTAACCGTCATAACTTGAATTCGTTGCTAATAAATGAATTAAATTAACCGGGCTTAACGACCAACTTCCTCGGACGCTATCTTATCGACTGGTCTTCACTCGAAATTGCTATCAACTAGTTTAAAACACAGAAGAAAATCGAGAGAAGAAGAAGGAAAAAAAAACCAACGTATTGATCTCTCAAAAGCAGCTGTCTCGCTTCGACTTCATATGGCCCATTCGAATTAGTTAAGCATCTCGGTCCGAAGCGAGCCGCCAGAACCTCCTAACATGAGCTATAATTAGCACATCTTCAATAATTAGCATTCGTTTTGTAGTTACACGAAACACTGAATGAAGTAAGTTGAAGCGGATTGAACACGTTTTTTTGATGTTTTCCGATTGGGAGCTTCTTTTTTCCTGTATTTTTTCATCTTTAAGATCTCTCAAGTCTACGATCGGAACGCAATTTTTTGTTTTGATTTTGAACTTTTTGGAACGTGTTTTAAGACAGAAATAATCTTACTTCTGGATAATTTTTTTATGTTGCAAGTTTTTGAGTTCATTTCCCATCGAAATGGCACAGAGAGAAAGAGAGGGATAGAGAATTTATCTACGTGTTTATTTTGAAGAAATGTGAGGTTGAAGAAGACGAGATGAAGTAGTTTTTTTTTATCAGGAAATCACATTCTTTTGTCTGTCTTTTTTTTTTTTAACTATGAACGGGAAGAATTATGGAAACGCTCAAGGCGATTGATGAGACCCGGAAAGACCCGGAACTCAATCACGAGATCAACGATTTACAGTGGACCGACCCCCGATAATCTGACAAACGTTCATCAATGCTGTGTCAGATGAACGATTTTTGCGGATGATAGAGTGCTGCCTAAGACCCTCCATGATGATGATGACGATGATATGCAGACAGGTGGGTAGGACAGACTGTCCCCTGGCAGTCGGGCAATTTTCCCTCTTTTCCATCCCGGGAAAAGAGGAAAGTGGGAAAAGAAAAGGAAAAAGAAGGCAGAGGCGATAAAAAAAAAGTTGAGTTCTCTCAAATGCTTCTTGGTTTACTTCTGGTAAGCAAAAAGTTTCACCCTACATTCTCATCCTGGTCCTTGAGAAAGCAGTTACAGATGAAGTACTCCGCAATAGCCTCATTCTCAAGGCAGGAGGTACATGTGGGGTCTGCAAAGACCATAATGTTCGCCATATGGCGACCACATCTGATGTGTCCCGTTATCAAGCCCACAAGACACCGTCCATTATCGGGATTTTTTTGGTTTTTTGAGGACCTTATAGGTATTTTGAAAAAATATATTCGGACAGGCTTATAAATGTAAGATGATCCAATCGAGATTAACAACATAATTTATATGTTATAACGAACTAAGTGAATTCCACCGCGTTTAAAATGTACCAGAGTACGTTTGAGATGAGAAGAGAACGCTAAGGATGACGGAGGGTGTCCCGAAACCTAATCACAACAAGATCAAACCTATACGAGGAAGTTTGCTTATTCATATGTCCATCACCAGGGATGCCCGCGGAGCAAGCTTCGGAGCATTGAGAGCAAATGCTTGTGTACATACACAAAAGGCAACAAGCAAGCTGAGAAATCGAAACCTGTTTAGTCTAACATCAGGCAGCGAACGAGCAAGACCTATGTCGGATGAAGCAAAAAGAGAGAACTGAAAAAGGCGAAAAACCTTCTTCAGTGCAATGCGCACACACACTATCGCAAGCTTTCAATGTAGTGGTGGGCATCCCTGTCCATCACCAAAGCACTCAAAGATACCCAGATGCGATGATATTGGCATGTTTAAAGGCGATTGCCAAGAAATTGTGAGCAAAGAATGGGTCAGCGAAGACATGATCCAGGATCGGATTGCCTTCATAAGGGTACTGAGATCACACATCCTCAGGAGGCGAATGAGTGAATCCAAAAAGCGGTAAACAAAAGTTTAGAAGAAAAAGGAATTCAGTGAATTGAACAACACAATATGTAGCAACCACAGGTTTATTAAGATATCAATGTCAATAATAAAGTTCAATGTTTTGATGTGTCGGATTACAACAGGGGACGGACTCGTGTAAATGGATCAGATACAATGGGTATATTACATCTGAGTATCAGCGGGGATTTACCGTTAGTTTATTAATCTATTGGTATCGTTATTACATTCAATTGAAAGAAATTAAATATTTCTACTCCTATGACCATTTGCTATTGTTTATTATTAAAGCTTTTCCTTTCAATAACCTCTCGAAATGTCAAAAGTTTCATAAAATTTTTTCCTTTTCCAGAACGAAACCCTTAATTGGAACAGAACAAATTGGCCCTAATCTAATAAAGTGTAACTGAAGTATTCATTGCAGTTAAAAAATAGAAACAAATAGCTGTCAATTAATAAAAGTACAAGTAAGGCTATTACAGTCTGGAGAGCCTGAACACAGATAATCGGTGAGCTGTATAATTGAGGTATGTATTTTAAGAATATTTTTCTAAAATGGCCCCAATACCACGACCATTAAGAAAAATTACTCCGATCAATTACCTTATAAATATCGATCTTTTGCCACGGGCACTTTTCAAATTTTTGTAAATCTAATCGGAGGCAAATTTCACTGAAATACTATATTGAAAAAAACAGATTTACCTAAGATCAGTTTAAGTACCCCTAAAATTGCCCGACCAAGTCCATTATTGAACTTGGTCTTACTCATGTCACCGCCAATACGCACATCGAATTTCGTCAAGATAGCTTCAACTCCTTCAATAAGAAAACTGTATACGGAAAGATGGAAAGAAAGGAATACAGACAGGGGCAGAGTGGGCCCATGAGAAACCGGGCAAAAGCCCGGTGGGCCCCCAGTTCGCTGTACTTTATAGCTGTTACGTTTTTTTCTTAGGTAACGAAGCCCCATTTTTCATGCACCCGATGGGCCCTTTGATCCCCAGTCCACATCTGTATACAGGCGAATCTTCCGGTAACGCTGATCATTTCTGTACACATATTGCACGAGCTGTCTCGAATGGTTCTGAGTAATACACACAATCGTACAAGCACAATGTACCCTCGACACAGAGTGTGTCCGATGTAATAAGGTAATTAAAATTCCTGAAAATTTTCTGAACTATAATCAACAACAAAGCTTGGAACAGTAGAAAAAATAGAGATTAATTATTTTAAAAAGCCTTTTTAGTGTTCAGAGATTTCTATCTTTTTACACAAACAACTTCAATCCATCGACGGTTGAATTGCATTTAGATTAATTGAAAAGATATTGCAATAGTTTGCAGCTATTTACGTTCAAGTCATTAGACAAATTGAACTGTAAAGTCATTAAAACAATTGAATTTAATCGATTACAATCGTACACTAAAAGCAGTGAAATTCATCGGGCATTATTGGACAGATGAATGTGTGCGATTTTCGGAATTCATATTCTATTCTTTAAAGAGTGCACATATTTTGGAAATTCTTTTCAAAGAATTTTTTGATATTTTTTTCAAATTTCAGTACCTTAGAGCTCAGGGTCCGCTTGACTAATAAAATAAGTAGTAAGGCTCAAAATCCAACATTGCGAGAGCCCGTTGCGAGAGCGCGAAACGAGACGCACACAAGTTTCAATACATTCAATCATATGGTTCAAGCTCCAAAGTATCGCACTGCGAGACCTCGTAGCGAGCAAATTTTGAAAAATTGAATATTTCTCGTTGCCGAGGCAATTTGACAGTTTAATGATGTAGCTATTTTTTGAGTAATCGCTATTGATTACTCGTTTAAACTAATAAAACAACAAAAACTGCTCACTGTTCCGTGAAAAAGAGCTTTTAAAATATTCCGCGAGCTTTGGTTCATTTTGAAATTTTTTTGCAAATTTTTGAAAATTTTGAATTTAAATTTCAACTCAAATGATAACGTATAATTTTTATGAGTTCTCGGTACTCATTATATTGGTACTCGGTTCAAATATTGCATTATATTGGTACTCGGTTCAAATATTGCATTATATTGGTACTCGGTTCAAATATTGCATTACTAGAAGCGAAATTATGCTATCATCTGCGTGACGCAAAACTCTCATTGGAGATTGAATTGCGTCACTAAACTAGGAATTTTAGCAAGATTTTATTTATTTATTTATTTTTTTAGTTTTAGTGGAGATCCTGATACAATAAGAAAGAATTCCTAATATTCATTTTATCATTTTTACTTTGCTCAAGAAAATGCGAATGGAAGAAAAGAAAATTAAGTTTATAATTAAGAAATTACGGAAGACAACAAACATATACTACTAGCCCTGAGGAGGTCAATTTACCAAAAAGGATTACTCTGAGGATACTCCAAATATGACTAGTCAAAGAGTAGAGTAATTTATGTATGGGAGTTTATTAGACCTTGAGCAGCAACAGGTGGTCTAAAAGAAGAGTAAAAAATTAGACAAGCTGGTACATATGGGACAATTGACCTCTAATTGGCCATTTGAGGTCTACTCGTGAAGTAGCCCTCCAAGGCTAGCCAGTACTTTTGAGCAAATTGACCTATAGTTAAACACAGTAGGTCAACACGTAGAGTAGTTAAATGTGGGAGTGATCATTTTTCAATGACAGCTCAATGTTAAAATAGACAGTTGAAAGCATTGGTGGGCAAACTGGAAAGAAGTTGTCTAGTCGGAGAGTGGTTAGAACTACTGCAGGGAGTTTTTAGAATTCTCCTGTTAGCTTTTTAGAGCTCTTCTCGCAAAGTATTTCGCAAGGGAAATACAGTGTACCTACTCCCTCCTTGCGGGCACTACTCTTAAACGGAAACTTTTTGGGAATGCTCTTATGTTCCTGCTTCTGAAATAGTTTCCTCTTAAGCGGACACCTTTGTTAAGCGGACACCTCTGTTAAGCGGACATAGTTTTCGGTCCCGTAGGTGTCCGCTTAAAAAGAGTACAGTACAGTGTACATAATGAAATTAATCACCATAATAGAGACCTTAAATTTCATTATGAAATTTTTAAATCTTTTTCGAAAATGAGCAATATCGATTCGATTTTAATGACACCCCTGAATGATAGACATGTCGGATTAAAGGGGGTGCCGGATAAGGCAGAAGCTAGATTACCGAGAGTCCACTATATAAATAAAAACTATTTAATATTTCGGCAATACTTTCACAACAAAGACATGGAAAAGATCCCTTTTTCCGGGGACTGCAAGTAACGTTTATTGTTTAAATATGCCCATCATTAATTCAAAGAATTATAAACCTCGTATACCCATGTGTAGAACCAATTACAATGAAAAGCGCAGTTCATTGAAATCGGTCCCATATGTTCGTATGTGTGGAATCTTTTTTGTGGGAATTTCTGCGCGATTGGAAACCAGGCATACGCATTCAATTTTTTTCCCTGAATGAAATCAAATTTTTCTATTCTATTTTAGTTTTTTCAATCAAATCCGCGTTTAAATGAGATTTAATACAACTTTTTATTGTTCGGGGTCGAGTGCATGCCGAATCTGTGATAAGAAAACCCTAAATGACATCAATTAGTGAGCAATTTGTTTCAATTGCTGAAAGCCGATAAGATTTTGTTAAACTCGTAAACGGGATTTATGAATGAGCGGAAAATTGAAAAGACGAAAAATTTGTAATCAGCACACTTTCGGTTTTACATTACGTGATAATGATGAATGTATTTAAAAGAAAAAGACTCGTTATTTATGAATGAATACTTCTTTTCGAACGATTCCGAACAGATGTTCCAAGGGAAAAATTTCCTTTCACAGTGAGTTAATATAAACTGGTGGTCCTAGAGCAAAGAATTGATTTTAAACTTTGAATATGAGGTGATATTTTGCGCGGGGGTTTTTTCAATCTGAATTCTGAAATCATTAATTTTTTGCAAGGACCCGAAATAATAATTATTAAAATTTCAGATTTTTAAAAAGTTGCCTTTATTTCAAAGAAAAATTTTTAAAATCTTTGTATAACTTTTACAAATTCAAAAAATTCAATAAGTCTTTTCATAACTTTTTCTTTCCAATTTTTGGTTTTTACATTTCTTTATAACTTTTATTTTTCATGAGAAGTTTTTAAGTCTTTGAAAATTATTATTGTTAAATTTTTATTCGCTTCACTTGTAATAAACTAACAAACTTTGTAAAGGAATCTTACAACTTAAATTTGACTTAGTTCCCGATTTCTGATTGATCTGAAACTTTGCACATATGTTTGGTTTGGATGGCAATGCATGAATATCCCAACTAGCAAAATAGGTCGAAAATTAGTAATTTCTTACCTATTTTTGGTCAGAATATTTCGTTGACCTAACCTAAATAGGGCATAATTACGTCTGTACGACGTCGATTCGTCGTAAGTGAATAATAGAATGGAAGTCGATTGGCGGTAATAATAGGGCATAATAATTCCCTTATCTAATTTGCTGACGACGTAATCTATTTTTCTTCAAACATAAAACTTCTAAGGCAACTAGGAATAAATTTTCCCCCTATAAAAGTTTTGAAAAGACGTAAAAAATATTTCTCAAAAATAAAACTTATTTTTCAATTAATAAAATTTTTTCTCAATCATAACAATTATATGGAAATTTAAAAATATAAAAATTTGTGATAATAATTATGAAATATTTTAATTATTTTAGTCACAAAATAATTATTATGTTAAGACTTTTTTCGAAAATACTTATAAAAGTCAGGTCCCTGATTTTTTGATAAATTCTTTATTCTGTAAAGTCTAAGCAAAAATCTATAGCTTCGAACTCAATGTAAAACGTATTGAATAACCAAAAATTATATAAAAAATCATTTAAGACCGTTCAAGTTACATCTGGCTATATTGAAAGGTTTATGAAATTTATAGATTCCGAACATGAGAACTCACAGAAGACAGACTTATGACAATTTTGTAGAAATATTTCTTAAAAAAGACACGTTCAGGTGAAGGCAAAAAAGAAGAACTTTTTAAACAAAGAAACTTATTTAGTGGGTAACAATAAAAAAACAACATAGAACTCTGGCATAATTGACATGTTCAATCACCGTTTTTTTTTTTTTTTTTTTTTTTTTTTTTTTTGACGTTATAACGTCTATTAAACCGATGATAGCATAGCACCGGGAGTATTCTGTTAGCGCCGGCGAATTCGGCAATTGAATGTATTGACACCATAGCCGCCGTTCGTATTCGGTGACAAATCAGCGGCGACAAAATTCGTTTGAGATGTCGTCCATTACGAGCCTTTAACTCAGCGAAATAAACCATAAAATATAAAAAAGCTTCAAGTAACGCGCCACTCTTCATAAATCCTTTTTCCCCATATTCTCTTTTATAATTTTTTACAAATTATTTTCAAATAAATCCAAAGTCTTGCACTTTCAATGGCCAACCGCAAAGCACACACAAACACCTTAAGCTAAAATCCAATCAAAGCCGAGAGATGAATCAGGAAAAATGTGAATTGCGGTGCGATTTAAGCATTGGATGTGCACACTGTACATACATAATTGCTTAGTCTGCTGAATAATTTCGCATTACGAACAAACAAAAGGCAAAATGTGAAGCAGTTTCGTAATTTGAGCTATCATTGGATGCGCTAATTAATGCTGCTCTTGATGTCTCTATCCAAGTTGTTGTAAGTTTGTGGAAGAAAGGAAATATGTATTTCATCTCATATTTAAATTGCTAGCGCTGGTTGCGCACGGTTGTTTAGTCTACCCAGCGGCCTTGAAATCACCAAATAAAGTCGCTTTCATAGTACTAACTAATAATACCTGCTATATTAAAATCGTATTAAATTATACAGGTGTGTGATTGGATTCCCGGGAATTCATTTCCCCGGGAAATTGAAATAAAAACTCGGGAATTTAAATATGTTCGAAATTTTTTAATTCGAAAACTTTATCGTATAGCCGCTCTTTTGTTTTTGACAATGTCATTTCTTTAAAAATTGCCATACATTCTTCAAAATATTGGAGGAACGAAATTCCCTTTCCCCAAAATTTGGGGAAAGGGAATCCAATCACATGCCCGATAGTAACTTTAATGGATTATGTTTTAAAACTAACAAAAGCTCGCTTAGTTCCCAATGAAATGAAATTTTACAAATGTCTTTGAAAGTCATAGCAGTTTTAGTTGATTTTGTGTTGTCATTCCATCAACGAATAGTCCAAAAAGTCGCAAAGCCAAGGGCTTTTATCTTTGACATTGCAATGAACTGTTTAGTCCTCCTCTCTTTTTTGGTTAGTAAAAATGCGATCACAATTTTTCTTTTGCTCCTCAATTTATAAATTGACATGCCGGCAAAAACATAAACTCGTCTGCATTCTATACCATCGATGGTTGTTCTGTTTTCATTGTTATTTTAGAATCCAATATAATGGCAGGTTGGTTCTTAACTTTCTTTTTGAATATCGTATGGCGAAAACCGAACGGGAAGTATCATGTGAACTGTTTGATTTTAAGAATATGCAAGAAAAGTGTTTGAGCTACCAGAAGGAAAGTACCGCCAGCATCACAAAATTCTTAGTTCAGTCATCTTTGACATTCAGATGACATTTTCATGCATTGCTCTTTGGTTGACATGAATATAAACTTCAAAAAGTGTCACGAAACCATAGAGTGTAGTTGCAATAGTTATGTGGTACTTTCCTGATGGTATAGGATAGGATAGGATAGGACAGGGCAAATCCGACTCAATGTGTCATGTAGTTTGTTAACAAAATTCGTAAACATGCTGCTGAATGCTAGATAATGAATGAACGACCAAAAGCATTAAAAAACGGAAAGGTCTCGAGAAAAAATTTAATCTAGCAGAAAAAAGAGGACAAATCGATAAATAAACGCCAATGTTGTGTCTCACAAGACACAACGGACTAAAAATTCACGGCTATTATTACAAAATTCACGACAACAACAAGAATAAAAGAATTATTTATGCATATGCGCATACTAACAAAAACATGTCGTCGAGAATCAAGAGAGGAGGAGTATGCTTTCGATGAGTGATAAAGTCGAAAAGTTCAATCAAGCTGTTGATGCGAATGTGAGACGAATGTGTGTTGCTACAGGTTTTCGAATGCTATGCTGTAGTAGGTTCTTTTTAATAAATGCTACAAAAAAAGAAAAAAAACACTCACCTGTCCCCATCATACTGCGCTGGGCATTTGTCCATTGATGTTGCTTGAGATTTGTTAACAAACTTATTCACTAAATAGATATATTTTATGAGCACAGCAATAATAAAGCTGATCTCGTTGTTATTTTTTTTATCATAAAAACACCCTTTAATATTTCAATATTCCACACCGCGACTCATTTCCGTGGCGACATCTTGTAAATACTGAACCATATGTTAGTGATGGGCGATACCGATACGATAGTATCGGGTATCGATACTTTTGGGGCGATACTATCGAAATTTGGCATCGATTCTTTCGCAACGCGATACTTACTAGTATCGATACTTGGAGACTTAGGGGCTGTTTACACATAATCGCATTTAGCATTTGCATCCCTAAAATGCGCATTTTTAAAATTGGTGTCTACACTACAGTATTTCGCATTTAGCATTTTTGAAATCAGCTGATCTCCTCCTCCGCCATGATGCAATGAATATGAATCAGATGTTTTTGACTGCGATGTGTATTTTATCAGAGATGAGACTAAAAATATCGATAGTTTTTCAGGAAATAATCGCATTTTTTTCGCATTTTCCCAAAATGCTGAAAAATGCGGTTCACAAATACAACAACAAACACACGCAAATTCATACCGCATTTTTCAGCATTTTGGGAAAATGCTGAAAAATGCTAAATGCGGTTATGTGTAAACAGCCCCTTAATTTAGAGTATTAATATATTAATAAAATTCTGTCTGAATTGGGTACTCGTTGGAACATCTGTTCCTTGCGAAAGACTTTTTTCAATGGCGGCTTTAATAATGGATGAGTGCGGGAATTGACTTTCGCCAGAGCATTTGAAAAGAAGAATTTTCCTTGCTGCTCTGAACCAACAATATTGGTTTTCCCAACAATAAGCCAATTCACAGTTCATGCTAAATTAAGGTTTAATATGCTAATTTGCTTTTTTTTGGATTTTCATTAAAACTGCTCAAAATACTGTACATAATTTGCATATATAATACATACATTTCAAATACATACCCTGAACATATTTTTTAAGTATTTCATATTTTATAATTTCTTTAGAAATCGTATTACGATCATCGTAATGATAATGCGGGTAAGGAAGAGTTTAGCCTATTATTGCGCTTCAAAGCACTTATTTAGTCCGAAGTCAGACATACCGAAAACATGTTTCGGGAACATTTAGTTCGTAGGCAAGAGACGCAAGAGGCAAAGAAACTTTTCCTTGCCTCCTGCGTCTCTTGCCTACGAACTAAATGTTCCCGGAACATGTTTTAGGCATGTCTGACTTCGGACTTATACAGGGGAGCGGATATAAAAATGGGTATCGTTTTATTCGATACTATATCTTGGTATCGATTCCTTTAGCCGCGATAGTATCGTTGTATCGATACTGATTGGACTTGAGTATCGCGATACCCAAGTATCGATACTGGTTTCGGATTTGCCCATCACTAGTACTGAGCCGTGCAATACTAAAAGCGACTAGTGTTGCCACCTATACCGCATGTATATGTTGTCAAATTTGACATCCCAGCCGGAAATCTCACTACTTCTGCAGTACTTCCGAAGCGGTGAAAATTCATACTGCGACTACTCGCATTACTAACCTTTACTTGTAAAGAAGTTTGTTAGGAGATGACCGCAGTTTTCATTACTTCAAAATTCATGTGTTATTCATTAGGAAAAGAAGTGAATGACCCTAGTCCGCATGAAAACTTCATTTGAGGAAGGAGTACATGCTGACTGGCTGAAATATATCAAAAGTGCATGATTATTTCATTTGAAAATAGATTACTTGCTTTTTACATTAATGAAAATATCATTTGGAAAAAAGTATATCGGCGGCTTAAAGTGTAAACTTGCTAAGTCCACTTATATCGTCAGGCAAAAAAATCTTTTTTAATTTTAAATTCAAAATACGGAGAAATTGGTGATGAGTAAAACTAGTTGGTCTAAATGTGGTCAAACTTCACAGTTAATACCAACAAGTGACTCCAAATAGACTTTGTATGGTGCACAGAATCGAATTTAGAAGAGACTTCATATATGAACAAAATAAACCATCCATATTTTGGGTCTTCTTCCCAAGCTTGAAGTCTTGAAAAAAAAACGGTTTTTTGTTTGTCCTGTAAAGTTTTGAAATTGTTAGTTAGCAGATTTAAACTTTAAGCCGACGATATGGTGCCAACGCGAATGAGAATTTCATTTGAAAAAATTGTATTCGCCGCGGGTACCTGAGAGGAGAAGAAAAATAACATTTTTTAATTTCAATTCTGGAAACATCTTAAGCACAATCAAATTGTCCAACTTTTGAGAATTGTAGCACACAGATTGAAAAACATTTTGTCATGAAAATTTCATGGGCTCTTCATTGAAAATAGGAGTACATACTTGTAACCCTGTTTCAAATGAAAATTTCATTTGAAGAAGGGTCTGTTCCAAGGAGCTCTTGCTTCTGTGATATTTTCACTAGAAGATAATTCGAAAAAGCACCAATTGGCCTCTTTACAAATGAATGCTTCACTACTTCTGCATTAATGATTTTGTCATGCATGTGATAATTTCCAGCTGGGTACATTCTAACGCCCACTGCGCTCAAAATCTACCAACTTTTCAGCAGAACAAGTTGATTAATTAGACGAGCAAATATTCTCCTAAACACAAAAATTTCTATGAAAATTTTGACATTTTGAGACAATATCTTTTATTTTATGAACGAAAAAATAAAAATCAAGATATGTATAATGATTATTTCTGAGTTTTTGAAATAAAACTTATAACAACTACAGTCCCTGATATAAACTGTTTTTTTTTTTTTTTGTTTATTAATTAATATTGATTGCATTGAATTGTGATTAATTCTCAAATTATATTGTTTGAATAAACAAATAAAAGTGAAATAAAGGACATGTTGATTATTTCTATAAAGTTCGCTTGATCAGGAGCCATTTTTATTCTCCTTTTCAGCTGCTGGATGTAGCGTTCGTTCTATTCATCTGAGTATGGCAACAATTAACACTTTTCTAGCAATAGTTTCGCTGCAGTTCGTCGCCATGCATTTTATATGGGAGTTTATTTCTCTGTTCAGGTGAGTGCCCAGCATTAATTGCGATTATCTGCCGTGTAAACATACTAATGGAGCCGACGTGTTAACAACGATGTCATGCGAAGTCGACGTCAAACCAAAGCAGTCAGCAACATGTTCGATAACAAGGTTGAGGGGTAGTTGAACATGTTGCAGCAACGGCATTGAAATTCCAGAGTAAAGTCAGACGTATGAAACATACATACGTTTCGAAAACATCCCATTTGAATGCATGAGAAAGCAAGAGAAGCACAGATTGTTCCGGAATTTTTAACAAACAACCGTTTCTTCTCTTCGCACGTCCTCCTCCACTAACTTAATTGCTTGAAAACATTTGTCCTTGTGTCTGACTCTGCAGCTACACACACAAAACTAAGATATGACATGATGTCATTATACAGATTGGCATGAATTGGCTAGACGCAACATGTCGAGTACGCCATGCCATTTTCCAAAAGAATGTTTTGTTATACCTGAATCGAATCGAACGCTGTATGGCATGACATGACAGTGAATTGCTGTGAAAAAAAACGTAGTTCAATCAGTTTGACTTAGGCCAGCGTCTGCTAAGCATGGAGCATTTTGAGAGTCTGAAAAATGAAATTAAAAACAAAATAAATAGTAATGAATACACTTTGGTAAAAAGAACGTCCAAAAGTGAAGTTTTTAACATTTTCATGGCCATTAAACAACCGAATGGCTCTGTTTTAAAGGACGTGGTTATTTGCGAAAAATGTCGAAATGTATACAAGTTCAACAAGCAGTGCACTTCAAATCTCTTGCGGCATCACTGTTATAAGGTTTATAAAGCAGATCAAAAGTGTTCAATTGAAAATCAACTGCAACCCAGCTTGGAGCTGAATGAAAAATGTGTCCAGACATTAGTACAGTGGATTGTCGGCAACTGTAGGCCCCTGAGCATATTAAATGATGAAGGCCTACATAATTTTGCAAAATTTATGCTGAATACCGGGCGCACATATGGCCAAAATCTGAACTTAAAAGCCTTGTTATCCCAATCTTCCACTGTCGCCAAAAATGTCACGAGCCTTTATAATGAGAAATGTCGGTCATTAAAAGCGGAACTGGGCTTCATTAAAAACATTGGATTTTCCATTACCTGCGAATTGTGGACGGACAACTTTCTACGGACATCATATATTGGTATTGAGGCTCACTTTATTAAAAATGCAGCTATTTTGCATAAAGTAATCGCAGTGAGAGGAATGGACAAAATGGATCAAAATTCAGGTAATTTTTTTTTCTTTCTCCATTTTAAACGATTTAGTACATTTATTTTTATTTTTTGACTTATTTATTTCAGGCATTGACGTTCGAATGAAAATAGTGAAGATTTTAAACGAGTTCGATTGTGAATTTGATGAAATGGTGACTGTGATAACTGATATGGGAGCCAACATGAAGGAGGCGTTCAAAAATCATAAAAGCATTTTTTGTATCAACCATATGCTCCGTAATGTTGTCGATAAAGCTGTTTCTGATGTTGAAGAAGCCAGATCAGTTTCAGCCGATTGTGCCAACCTTGTCGCACACTTTAAAAAGTCTGGGATGGACAGTGTTCTCAAAAACACGCAACAAAGTTGCACGCTAGCTCCATGGAATACAACATTCTTCATCTTGAAATCAGTAATAGACAACTGGGATTTTATAAGTCAAATGTTGGGAGAGAAGGAGGACATCGAAAAAATTTCCCATATAAATCTGTGCAAGGTCAACGAACTAGTTGAGCTCCTACAACCTTTTGAGGAATCGTCAAGGACATTAGAGGGTGAAGGCCAACCTACATTGCACTGTGTTTACCCACAGATTCATAGACTTAAGACAATATGCAGTAGCGTTTCGGCGAATGATTCAAAGATGATAACAATGATGAAGGATAAATTGTTATTTCACATAATGGATGTAATTGAGCCAAATTTGAACGATTTACACAAAATAGCTCTGTTTTTATACCCACCTGCGAACAACCTACAGCGTTTTGAAGCGAACGAAAAAAGCCAAATTCTTGAGAAATGCAAAGAAATGCTCGGAATGTATAAAAATCATGGAGAAGTCAAACCTAAAGTAGAGGCTATGCATAATGATGCTGATCCGTTTAATGATTTCGTTCAAAATTGTCAAGTCATAAGCCACGAGGATGCAGTATCGAATGAAATCCTTAGATACCAGACACATAGTGTTTTATACTTCAAGGATTTTAATTTACTGGAGTGGTGGGAGACGCATAAAAGAGAGTATCCATTACTTTATAAGCTTAGTTGCTTGGTATTCGCAACACCTGCAATATCAGCACCTTCAGAAAGAGTTTTTTCTAAGGCACGACGCTTATTGTCCGAAAAAAGATCGGTACTTGAAAAAAATCCAGATGATGTCGAACAAATCATTTTCCTCAACAGCAATTCTGATTTTAATGCGATTTGTCGCCTCAGCAAACAAATCCCGATTGTGGAAAGTGCTGATGATCGTGAAAAACAAGTCCAAGAAGCTAGTGTAAATTCCAACAATGATGAATCGGATACTATTGACGGCCAATGGGAAGAAATGGAATTCTTAATCAAAACGGAAGAAGACAATGTTTAGTAAAATAGGTATATGCTTTTTATTTGGGCTTGGCAAAAAATTTTGCTGATTAGTAACAATACTCCGAGAGTTAGGATTCCTAAGGATTTTGAAGAACACTCTAAAGCTTTGTTGTAATTACACTTAAGCCTATCTGTAATCTGCAGATAGCAGACTGCTATCAATGACCAAGACCAAAGGTTTGGCAAAAAATTTTTTCCATAAAAATCAATGAAAACTGATTTTTTCACATAATTAAAGTAGTTTTACTGTATCAAATCTAATAAGTTCGACTTCATTGATAGCAGTCGGATAGATGTTCATTTAGATATTTAATTTTCCCATATTATTTTCAAAATATTTATTAGACATGTGAGGTACCAAATTAAAGGAAATCGATCCAGCATTTTGAATAAAATAAAAAAATTTGGGTGTTAATTGGACACTTTTCATACCAAAATGGCTTCAAAAATAAAAAAAAAAGAAAGTTTTTTCAGAATTTTTCACTTTGACCGTTTATTTTTCATTCAATGGGTCAAATTTTTACCATCAATTTAATTTTGGCTCAAAGCACATACAATTGGCATTCAAACTGCATTTAAGTTTATTTTTTACGATGAGCCACCTCCATACATATCTTGGTAAATCATAGAAGAAACTACCCTAGGGTCTTAAAATTTGGCATGGACGCTTCTATCTCTAGATCTATGAGATTCCAAAAAAATTTTCGAAATTGAACCACCCCAACCCCCTCAATCAGAAAACGGGTTTTTCTAAAATCCACAATTTTGAACCCACGGGACCCACATTCGGAATTTATCTTACTTTTGTGCCTTAAGCCGACGATATGGTGCCAACGCGAATGAGAATTTCATTTGAAAAAATTGAATTCGCCGCGGGTACCTGAGAGGAGAAGAAAAATAACATTTTTTAATTTCAATTCTGGAAACATCTTAAGCACAATCAAATTGTCTAACTTTTGAAAATTGTAGCACACAGATTGAAAAACATTTTGTCATGAAAATTTCATGGGCTCTTCATTGAAAATAGGAGTACATACTCGTAACCCTGTTTCAAATGAAAATTTCATTTGAAGAAGGGTCTGTTCCAAGGAGCTCTTGCTTCTGTGATATTTTCACTAGAAGATAATTCGAAAAAGCACCAATTGGCCTCTTTACAAATGAATGCTTCACTACTTCTGCATTAATGATTTTGTCATGCATGTGATAATTTCCAGCTGGGTACATTCTAACGCCCACTGCGCTCAAAATCTACCAACTTTTCAGCAGAACAAGTTGATTAATTAGACGAGCAAATATTCTCCTAAACACAAAAATTTCTATGAACATTTTGACATTTTGAGACAATATCTTTTATTTTATGAACGAAAAAATAAAAATCAAGATATAATGATTATTTCTGAGTTTTTGAAATAAAACTTATAACAATTACAGTCCCTGATTTAAACTGTTTTTTTTATTTTTTTATTTTTTATTTATTAATATTGTTTGCATTGAATTGTGATTAATTCTCAAATTATATTGTTTTAACAAACAAATAAAAGTGAAATAAAGGACATGTTGATTATTTCTATCAAGTTCGCTTGATCAGGAGCCATTTTTATTCTCCTTTTCGGCTGCTGGATGTAGCGTTCGTTCTATTCATCTGAGTATGGCAACAATTAACACTTTTTTAGCAATAGTTTCGCTGCAGTTCGTCGCCATGCATTTTATATGGGAGTTTATTTCGCTGTTCAGGTGAGTGCCCAGCATTAATTGCGATTATCTGCCGTGTAAACATACTAATGGAGCCGACGTGTTAACAACGATGTCGTGCGAAATCGACTTCAAACCAAAGCAGGCAGCAACATGTTCGATAACAAGGTTGAGGGGTAGTTGAACATGTTGCAGCAGCGGCATTGAAATTCCAGAGTAAAGTCAGACGTATGAAACATACATACGTTTCGAAAACATCCCATTTGAATGCATGAGAAAGCAAGAGAAGCACAGATTGTTCCGGAATTTTTAACAAACAACCGTTTCTTCTCTTCGCACGTGTTCCTCCACTAACTTAATTGCTTGAAAACATTTGTCCTTGTGTCTGACTCTGCAGCTACACACACAAAACTAAGATATGACATGATGTCATTATACAGATTGGCATGAATTGGCTAGACGCAACATGTCGAGTACGCCATGCCATTTTCCAAAAGAATGTTTTGTTATACCTGAATCGAATCGAACGCTGTATGGCATGACATGACAGTGAATTGCTGTGAAAAAAAACGTAGTTCAATCAGTTTGACTTGGGCCAGCGCAAAGAGTATAGAACAACAAGAGATGTCATTTTATATATTTTGAAATTCACCCAGACCAGCAGCGAGAGGAAGCTAACTCAAACCTTCTTCAAACACGCTTTTTTGTGTTCGATCCGGTCGAGCACACGAAAATCGCGTTTGACGCAACCTTTGGTTCGTTTTGGCTTTGTCAATAAACGGGACTTATAAATCGGTATGCATGCATATATATTTAGGAGGTTGTGTGTATGTCTAGCGTTTTCAAAGCAGTAAAGTCAAGAAAATTTCTATTTTCTGATTCTCGTTCGGTTTCGTATATGCGTGATGAGTGTAGCAAACGAGCCGAAGTGCTTTATACGATGTCGTGCTTCTCTTCGAGTAGCGCACATTTTTTATATGGGTAAAACGAGAAATTTGTTTTGGTCTATCCGAACTCTATGCGCCTTAAGCATGAAACGATATATCGGTCATGAGCTTTGTTCTTTAATGATAAAATTTTATGTTTTTATAATAAAATATCTATAGTTTAATTTTTCGAATATTTTAATAAAATTGAATGTATTTCTTGTCTAAAAACCGTTTAGCGTAAAAAATTTATTTACGTTCAATTTGGTTTTAATCGTAATGAAAATATACAATATATCTTAAAACCACTTCTTTAATGTGGTTGAAAAGGTTTGAAATGAACTCACGTCGTTGTGATATCACGCACACACTCTAATCACAAACATGCGTCGGTTTGTTTTGAAAAATAAGCGTGCGTAGCTTAACTTGTAAGTTGGTGGCAAGTACCACCTCACCTGTTATTTCGATTTTATAAGAAATAAATTTTGCGTAAAAGTCAATTTTTTAACTTTCAGGATACTTAGCGTCCATTGAGCTATTCAATGCAGATTTAGTAATGTCCTCCAGATCCATAGCAAGAATTAAAATTTTAAAATTTTACGATTGAAACCGAAGTCGATTATGGTGTTTAGAGTTCAGGATGTAGGCTTATAACAAAAGTAGCTGAGTGTTGATTTTGTTGGCTTCAGCAGTACGTGGTAGAATATTTAAAAGGTCTTTACAAGGTTTTTTTTTTTGCTGGATCGCATGGAGGTTCGGAATCTTTAAAAGATACGACTTCTCCAAGTTCAGCCGCATGCACGATTCACTGTCCATTGTTATGACAGTGCCTACGTACTAAACCCTACCCCCTTCAGCTCTTCAACCATTCTTCCCACAGAATTGCTCTCACTATTTCTTCGTGGGGCTGGTGGCACTCTTGCCTTCTTTCATGTTATTGATGAAGTTTCCGGTCGCCACAACATTTTCTTGATTTTCAGAATTTTTGAATAGAGACATGAATGATTTCTTCGATCGCTGTGACAGTAAAAATTTAAATACCAGCAATCCTAACAAACACCCCATTAAGAAAACAAATGGAAAAATTGAAAAAATGTTGGAGAGTATTGAAATCCAGCAGTCGGACCGGAAAGAGCTCCGATATGAACGTGTTTGCTCATGTTTGCCTACGGCCTCTAGTTCAAAAACATATAAATAGCGTGACAATTCGTGAGCTCCATCAGTGCGTTGCCAGCAGTCGGAGCGGAAAGAGCTCCGATATGAATGTGTTTGCTCATGTTCGCCTACGACCTCTAGTTCAAAAACAAATAATATAAATAGCGTCACAATTCGTGAGCTCCATCAGTGCGTAGCCGGCCGTCGGACCGGAAAGAGCTCTGCAATTAACGTGTTTGTTCTTGTTCGCCTACGACCTCTAATTCAAAAACATATAAATAGAGTACTATACGAAGGCTAAACGAAGGCTGAACAGAGGCTGAACGAAGGCTGAACGAAGGCTGAACGAAGGCTGAACGAAGGCTAAACGAAGGCTAAACGAAGGCTAAACGAAGGCTAAACGAAGGCTGAACGAAGGCCAAACGAAGGCTATACGAAGGCTATACGAAGAATATACAAAGGCTATACGAAAGCTATACCAAGGCTATACGAAGGCTAAACGAAGGCTATACGAAGGCTATACGAAGGCTATACGAAGGCTATACGAAGGCTATACGAAGGCCATACGAAGGCTATACGAAGGCTATACGAAGGCTATACGAAGGCTATATGAAGGCTATACGAAGGCTATACGAAGGCTATACGAAGGCTATACGAAGGCTATACGAAGGCTATACGAAGGCTATACGAAGGCTATACGAAGCTATACGAAGGCTATACGAAGGCTATCGAAGGCTATACGAAGGCTATACGAAGGTATACGAAGGCTATACGAAGGCTTATACGAAGGCTTACGAAGGCTATACGAAGGCTATACGAAGGCTATACGAAGGCTATACGAAGGCTATACGAAGGCTATACGAAGGCTATACGAAGGCTATACGAAGGCTATACGAAGGCTATACGAAGGCTATACGAAGGCTATACGAAGGCTATACGAAGGCTATACGAAGGCTATACGAGTACGAAGGCTATACGAAGGCTATACGAAGGCTATACGAAGGCTATACGAAGGCTATACGAAGGCTATACGAAGGCTATACGAAGGCTATACGAAGGCTATACGAAGGCTATACGAAGGCTATACGAAGGCTATACGAAGGCTATACGAAGGCTATACGAAGGCTATACGAAGGCTATACGAAGGCTATACGAAGGCTATACGAAGGCTATACGAAGGCTATACGAAGGCTATACGAAGGCTATACGAAGGCTATACGAAGGCTATACGAAGGCTATACGAAGGCTATACGAAGGCTATACGAAGGCTATACGAAGGCTATACGAAGGCTATACGAAGGCTATACGAAGGCTATACGAAGGCTATACGAAGGCTATACGAAGGCTTCACGAAGGCTATACGAAGGCTATACGAAGTTATACGAAGGCTATACGAAGGCTATACGAAGGCTATACGAAGGCTATACGAAGGCTATCGAAGGCTATTCGAAGGCTAACGAAGGCTATACGAAGGCTATACGAAGGCTAACGAAGGCTATACGAAGGCTATACGAAGGCTATACGAAGGCTATACGAAGGCTATACGAAGCTATTACGAAGGCTATACGAAGGCTAACGAAGGCTATACGAAGGCTAACGAAGCTATACGAAGGCTATACGAAGGCTATACGAAGGCTATACGAAGGCTATACGAAGGCTATACGAAGGCTATACGAAGGCTATACGAAGGCTATACGAAGGCTACACGAAGGCTACACGAAGGCTATACGAAGGCTATACGAAGGCTATACGAGGCTATCGAAGGCTATACGAAGGCTATACGAAGGCTATACGAAGGCTATACGAAGGCTATACGAAGGCTATACGAAGGCTATACGAAGGCTATACGAAGGCTATACGAAGGCTACACGAAGGCTACACGAAGGCTCACACGAAGGCTCCACGAAGGCTCCACGATGGCTCCACGAAGGCTATACGAAGGCTATACGAAGGCTATACGAAGGCTATACGAAAGCTTTACGAAGGCTATACGAAGGCTACACGAAGGCTACACGAAGGCTACACGAAGGCTACACGAAGGCTACACGAAGGCTATACGAAGGCTAACGAAGGCTATATCGAAGGCTTATACAAAGGCGTTACAAGGCTTACGAAGGCTCATACGAAGGCGACTATACGAAGGCTACACGGCGAAAGGCTACACGAAGGCTATACGAAGGCTATACGAAGGCAATACGATGGCTATGCAAAGGCTATACGAAGGCTATATGAAGGCTTTACGAAGGCTATACGAAGGCTATACGATAGGCTATACGAAGCTACACGAAGGCTACATCGAAGGCTATCACGAAGGCTCGACGAAGGCTCCACGATGGCTCCACGAAGGCTATACGAAGGCTATGCAAAGTCAATAAAGACATTCATGAAACATACTCTTGAAAAAAACTCATGAAAGTGCTCAATTTTGAAAAGAGTATAAATAGCGTTACAATAAACGTGAGCTCTATCAGTGCGTTGCCGGCCGTCGGACGGGTAAGACCTCCGCAATGAACGTGTTTGTTCATGTTCGCCTACGACCTCTAGCTTCGAAAACATATAAATGGAGTGCTATACGAAGGCTATACGAAGGCTATAGCGAAGGCTGAACGAAGGCTAATCGAAGGCTACACGAAGGCTAACGAAGGCTATACGAATGGCTATACGAAGGCTACACGAAGGCTATACGAAGGCTATACGAAGGCATACGAAGGCTATACGAAGGCTATACGAAGGCTATACGAAGGCTATACGAAGGCTATACGAAGGCTATACGAAGGCTATACGAAGGCTATACGAAGGCTATACGAAGGCTATACGAAGGCTATTACGAAGGCTATACGAAGGCTATACGAAGGCTATACGAAGGCTATACGAAGGCTATACGAAGGCTATACGAAGGCTTACGAAGGTATACGAAGGCTATACGAAGGCTATACGAAGGCTATACGAAGGCTATCCGAAGGCTACACGAAGGCTAACGAAGGCTACACGAAGGCTACACGAATGCCATACGAAGGCTACACGAAGGCTACACGAAGGCTACACGAAGGCTGTACGAAGGCTATACGAAGGCTATGCGAAGGCTATACGAAGGCTATACGAAGGCTATACGAAGGCTATACGAAGGCTATACGAAGGCTATACGAAGGCTATACGAAGGCTATATGAAGGCTATACGAAGGCTATACGAAGGCTTTACGAAGGCTATACGAAGGCTATACGAAGGCTATACGAAGGCTATACGAAGGTTATTCGAAGGCTATACGAAGGCTACACGAAGGCTACACGAAGGCTACACGAAAGCTACACGAAGGCTACACGAAGGCTGCACGAAGGCTACACGAAGGATACACGAAGGCTACACGAAGGCTACACGAAGGCTATACGAATGCCATACGAAGGCTACACGAAGGCTATACGAAGGCTATACGAAGGCTTTACAAAGGCGTTACGAAGGCTATACGGAGGCTATACGAACGCTATACGAAGGCTACACGAAGGCTACACGAAGGCTATACGAAGGCTATACGATGGCTATGCAAAGGCTATACGAAGGCTATATGAAGGCTTTGCGAAGGCTATACGAAGCTATACGAAGGCTATACGAAGGCTACACGAAAGCTACACGAAGGCTACACGAAGGCTACACGAAGGCTCCACGAAGGCTCCACGAAGGCTCCACGAAGGCTCCACGATGGCTCCACGAAGGCTATACGAAGGCTTTACGAAGGCTTTGCAAAGTCAAAAAGACATTCATGAAAATACTCTTGAAAAAAACTCATGAAAATGCTCAATTTTTAAAAGAGTATAAATAGCGTGACAAAACGTGAGCTCTATCAGTGCGTTGCCGGCCGTCGGACGGGTAAGACCTCCGCAATAAACGTGTTTGTTCATTTTCGCCTACGACCTCTGCTTCGAAAACATATAAATGGAGTGCTATACGAAGGCGATACGTTGGCGATACGATGGCGATACGATGGCGATACGAAGGCGATACGCATGCGATACGAAGGCGATGCGAAGGCTATACAAAGGCTATACGCAGGCTATATGAAGGCTATACGAAGGCTATACGAAGGCTAAACGAAGGCTAAACGAAGGCTATACGAAGGCTACACGAAGGTTTTAAGAAGGTTATAAGAAGGCTATACGAAGGCTATACGAAGGCTATACGAAGGCTATACGAAGGCTGTACGAAGGCTGTACGAAGGCTATACGAAGGCTATATGAAGGCTATACGAAGGCAAAACGAAGGCTTAACGAAGGCTTAACGAAGGCTATACGAGGGCTATACGATGGCAATGCGAAGGCTATACGAAGGCTATACGAAGGCTATACGAAGGCTATACGAAAGCTACACGAAGGCTACACGAAGGCTACACGAAGGCTACACGAAGGCTCCACGAAGGCTCCACGAAGGCTCCACGATGGCTCCACGAAGGCTAAACGAAGGCTATACGAAGGCTATACGAAGGCTATACGAAGGCTATTCGAAGGCTATACGAAGGCTATACGAAGGCTATACGAAGGTTATTCGAAGGCTATACGAAGGCTATACGAAGGCTATACGAAGGCTATACGAAAGCTACACGAAGGCTACACGAAGGCTACACGAAGGCTACACGAAGGCTCCACGAAGGCTCCACGAAGGCTCCACGAAGGCTCCACGCTGGCTCCACGAAGGCTATACGAAGGCTTTACGAAGGCTTTGCAAAGTCAAAAAGATATTCATGAAAATACTCTTGAAAAAAACTCATGAAAATGCTCAATTTTTAAAAGAGTATAAATAGCGTGACAAAACGTGAGCTCTATCAGTGCGTTGCCGGCCGTCGGACGGGTAAGACCTCCGCAATAAACGTGTTTGTTCATTTTCGCCTACGACCTCTGCTTCGAAAACATATAAATGGAGTGCTATACGAAGGCGATACGAAGGCTATGCGAAGGCTGAACAAAGGCTATCGAAGGCTACACGAAGGCTACACGAAGGCTATACGAATGCCATACGAAGGCTACACGAAGGCTATACGAAGGCTGTACGAAGGCTATACGAAGGCTATACGAAGGCTATACGAAGGCTATACGAAGGCTATACGAAGGCTATACGAAGGCTATACGAGGCTATACGAACGCTATACGAAGGCTACACGAAGGCTATACGAAGGCTATACGAAGGCTATACGAAGGTTATTCGAAGGCTTTACGAAGGCTATACGAAGGCTATACGAAGGCTATACGAAGGCTATGCGAAGGCTACACGAAGGCTAACGAAGGCTACACGAAGGCTACACGAAGGCTACACGAAGGCTAACGAAGGCTTACGAAGGCTTACGAAGGCATACAAG